>JAECUM010025847.1:0-18773 GCA_016617855.1 Megalonaias nervosa | reverse complement strand
TATATATATATATATATATATATATATATATATATATATACACAAACTAAAGTATACATATGCATTACACCTTGAAATATACATTGACCTTACACCCTTAAATATGCATAGACACTAAACCCTTAATTATACGTAAATATTACACCCTTTGTTATACATAGACATCACACACTTAAGTATATATAGACATTACACCCTTAAATATACATAGGCATTGCACCCCTAAATAAGCATAGACATTACACCCTTGAATATACATAGATATTACACTCTTACATATACAGAGACATTATACTCTTCATTATACATAGTACACCCTTAAGTATTCATAGACATTACACCCATAATTATACATAGTACACCCTTAAGTATTCAAAGACATTACACCCATAATTATACATAGTTCACCCTTAAGTATTCATAGACATTACACCCATAATTATACATAGTACACCCTTAAGTATTCACAGACATTACACCCATAATTATACATAGTACACCCTTAAGTATTCATAGATATTGCACCCATAATTATACATAGTACACCCTTAAGTATTCATAGACATTACACCCATAATTATACATAAACATTACTTGTAGAGTTGTCTAGTTTATCACTGTAATGGAGAGAAAGGTGTTGGATTTTAGTGTTAACATTTATACCTGATCCAAGCAAATTTTGTCTGAAAAAAAAACAAAAACAACACCTTTATGTGGAGACGCTGAAATCCTTAAATATCTGCAACGAATCAAACAGCAAAAGCTGCCGTCATGCAGGTACTTAAGTGCGATGATCTACATGGAGCTGGAGATATGGATAGGTCATATGGATAGATGATATTCTATCTGCATGGAGATATGGATAGGTCATAAGTAATTCAGCATACTTGATTAACATGTTCGAACGTCTACATATGTCCATTTTTTCAAATAATGGATACAGTTTTCTGTATTGTTATATTTGCTAATGTTTCCGTCCAAGTCTGGCCGGAAATAAGCCATGACATATCAGTTTCTTTTTCTTTTGCATTGTTCTTACAATTTGTGTTACTTGACTCATATTTGCAAAATAACTTTTCTCCAAATACCCCATATTTTGTTTTATATTATTCCTATAATTTGTAACCAAAAGGCAACGGACAATCTGTATACAGATCTCGCTACAATGGCTGATCAAAAAACCTTCTTGAGTTGCAATCGATCGTGAATGCTTCATTCGTCGCCATTCTCTTTGCATGCCAGATTACGTAATTAAAGAATATTTTATCATCTCTCATTATATATTTATAATTAGGAAACCTGTTTTGAAATAAAATTCATTCTTTTCATTCCGTTTAGAAACCATTCTTATTTCTTTGTATAAGAAGTCTATTACCACTCAGTAACCCTGTATGTTCTAACCATGGTATGGATATTTGCATCTTGTAATATATATATGTATCATGTTACGAGGTTTTGTTCAGTTTGGATTGCGTGGTCCACGGTGTATTATCGCGCACATGACCACGCACCAACAAAGAAATGAAGTGAAGAACCATTGTTCCTTTTTCGGAGAACGACGGCCTAATAATTAACTAAGTTAACATGTACCACTATCAAACAACTGCAATATCTTAAATTGTTTTCGGGGAGAAATATTTAGAATAATATGGAATATATATCAAGAGTGCAGTCGTGGTTAACAAGTGCCAGTGTGCAGAGTACGGTCGTGGTTAGCAAATGCCAGTGTACAGAGTGTAGTCGTGGTTAGTAACTGCCATTGTAAAGAGTGTAGTGGTTAGCAACTGCCAGTGTACAGAGTATAGTCGTGGTTAGCAAATGCCAGTGTACAGAGTATAGTCGTGGGTAACAAATGCAAGTGTACAAAGTTCAGTTGTGGCTAGCAAATGCCAATGTGTAGAGTGTAGTCGTGGTTAGCAAAGGCCAGTGCACTGAGTCCAGCCGTGGTCAGCGAATGCCACAATAGGTAGTTTGATATCGAGCAAGGAATTAGAAGTTATGAAGGGGGGGGGGGTCGTCAGGTTCTCTTATTTGTATTTGATAGTTATAGACGAGTTGCTGCGTGACTTAGTAAAACCGTGGGTATAAAATTCGAAGTTCAGAGCCGCTGCTGTACACTTGCAGAGCACCTTACATGCATGTCAAATTCTCTATATAACTCGGTTAAAATGTTAGAGGTTATTCTCGAATATTCTGAAACTTTGTACAACCAAATAAATGCTGTAAAATCATATATTGTTCTTTTTGGCAAGAGAAGACATTCTAATTATAATTTGTCACTCATGAAACTTATTCCGCTACTCACCTTGGAGTATTATATGGTACGTTCGGGTTTTCCGCAAATGATGGGGTATGTTAATTAATCCTAAACTCAGTACAAGCCGCTAATTTGTATACAAACTCATGCTCCCATCCTTACTCTATGGCTCTGAACATTGGAATTATCCTCAAATAGGCAACTTTCTTGAGTTCAGCAGGTTACAATACTGTATTGCAAGATAAATTCAAGGATCCTCAAACACGTCCAGATACGTGCTAGTCAGTGCTGGGGCTGATCACAACCAAAATTGGTCGGTCTAAAGTCTTCCAAAGTAAACGCATTATACCCAATAACGCCTTAAGCACATATTTATCATACGTCGTCACGCGCTTTATGATACCACGGAGTCTCTACAAACTAGTTTCAATCTAGAGGTTTGGAATTTACTTCAGAGGTGGGGGCTTATGAATTTCCTTTTAAACTTCATTTTAATCAATAAATTTTCCGAACCAAGACTCAGTGGAAACATTTGATCAACATGGCATTGTACAAGCACAAATTCGCCCTTCCATTCTGTACGAACGTAAATAAACAAGATTTACGGCATCCTTCTAGGTTATGTTAAAGCCAGATATTGATGTTTGTCACTGTCAAAATTTTGGAAAGCAATATTGCAATCTACTTCAGCGTGCAGTTACATAATGTTTATTGACGAGGCAAATTGCCAGCGACTCTGACTGGTATATATTTGACATGTTTGGACATAAGTTACACATATAACTCTACCCGAGTAACAATAAGTCAGTCAAGTCAACATTTAGGAACTGACCTCGAACCTACACTGGATAATATACAACTTCATTTTTAGTTTTGTTCATTCCAGTTTCTCGTCCTTATGTCACGACTATATTTCATAGCCTGACGACTAAAGGCTTTGTCAAAAGGTGAAACTTAACCATCCGGTACCAAGTATTTTGTACACAGAAGACTTAAAGTTACATCTTCATTAATGGATCGATCTATGATGATACACCAATTTGAGATGTGTGCTCACCGGTTATATAATTTTTCCATGTACTTTTGTTTGTTGATATTTCATTTCTTCATTCCTTATCTGCATTAGTTCAGTATGTATCGTGACTCTGTAGAATGTTTACCGTCATCATCCATATCAATAGTTACATTTATTTATGTTTCTATGCTTTTTATATATGTAAATTGACCTGTCTTTATCAAGTAAAGTAAGATTTGACTGATTGAGTGGAAGGATTATTACAAGGTCGCATCTGTGCTTGGCGATTGGAAGTCTACGTTTGTTGGATGTGGAGTCTCATTTTATACATTAATCTGACATGAACAAAGTGTCAGATACTGAGTACGATAGAAATACGTTAATGCGAGTTTTAAAGTCCTTTTGATACCCCGGAAATACGAAAGAGTGCAAGGAAATGCGACATTGATGTATCTGCCTTATTACGTCGGACGTAATCCTTTCATTTCCTATATATCGATCTTTCGCTGTTCTTGTGCCGTCTCTTTGATTTGAAGGAGACAAGGAGGACACTGCATAATTTCCATTATCACATAATCGATTAAAATAGCCTATATTAGGATTCTGTACACGATAACCACTTTCTGAGGTCCGGAAAATGAATACTTAAACCAAGCTTAATTGTTTTAAAACCTAAAGAAAACCATGCAAAGGTCTTCAACGTATTTTTTTTAACATGAGCTTTTTTCTTATTGCTAGACTTGTACCAGTGAATAAATTGTATTAACTGCTCGAAGTTCGTTATCCGTTCTTCACTGCACTCTTATTCCCCTACATCAGTAGCCCAAGTTTTGGTTACTGGGTCATGATTCTGCCTTTCTACATGTAGGGCTTTCAGAAACTTTAACACCCGACTGAAAACTAATTACGACCCACCTGAACCAAATGATTTTTAATAAACATTTGCAGAGAAAAATGTATGACGTATGACCAATTTCGTCATTTATAAGATGACATTCCATCATTTAAAATGTTACTATTTATTTCTGTGTTGTCCTTTTATGCTGTCTGGTTCTGTTGTATTACTACATTGATTGTTTCAACAGTTATCAGTAACTGATATATTACACCTAGTAACCAGTCAGCTCACTGGTATAGTAATGGTGGCCTACGGTATGTTTGATTGTCGTCTGTCGAGTGATTAAATCTGTAATAAATTAAAAATATTCATCAACCAGTGTATTCAATAAGAAAAGTAATTTTCTTAAGTTACGTAAAGATACTTTTCAGTTGGATGTTAAATTTTATATAAACTGTTCAAAAGACTGAATAATGGTGGGATAACAACGCTATAGAAAAAGTCCTGTCAATGTAGTGACTCAGACATGTACTTTTGTTGTGCTGGATTCATTTGACCACTATCGATATATCTTCTCTAATTACATTCTCAAATATGTAAATTGTTACTACTTATTTTCACTTGATTTTAAATTTGCAACAGGCAAATATTATTTTCAAATAAAAAAATTTCATGTTAAATAAATTCCGGTGCTGGTTTCATTATTTCATCCTTCTGGGGTTCTCTGTGGTAGATTTTTCAGCACAGTGAACAAAAACAGACTGCAATTTGTCCTAATTAAAAAATACGTTAACAAAGCTCAGGCAAAACACCGCTATTTTCTGTTTTTCCTGTCACCCTAATGATTGTTTCTTCATTATAAATGCATTATGTAAACATGTATTTTACAAACTGTTTGTAAGGAAATCCATCGGTTTGGAGATCTCAGCCTTCTCAAGGCAAAAGCCATCTTGGAAAATTGGATTGCCTTTAGGACGATGATATATCACAACTGTATAATCCCATGTCTCATTTGTATGCATTAAAACTTCAGTGTTGTTGTTGGAAAGCTGTCAATATCGTGTTGCTTATGGGCTTACTCTGTTGGACAAACATTCAAAATAATTAATAACAGTGGTAAAAATGATCAAACACCTCTCACTTAGCATGGTAGACTCTGCTTAATATAAATCCAGGGTTATGGAAGAAAACAAATTCTGAAACCACTTCAAACTTTGTTTAAAACTGCATTCGTTAAGAAATCCCTACTGCATTTGAAACTAGGTTTGGGTTGGTGTGGACAATTTTTAAAAAATCTGTTGTATGATTTTCTTCGAATAATATCAAGTTTATTGGTGGAATCCGTTGTAAGAAAATATACAGGAATTTTTAGAACTATTAAATGTATCTCTTAAGACAGGTGATGGTTTCTTTTATAAATAGGGCCCTGCTGCAAAAATGCTTACAGTTCGGTTTCGTTTGTACCAAACTTGTTCTAACCTGTTGTTTTTGGAGTTTGTATGAGAGGATATAAAATCAATTTTGGCCATTCTCAAACAAAATTTATGGGTTTTTTTCGCAGACAGAGAGACCAAGAATATCTTTACACAGATGCATACTTGAAGACAATCCAACTTGAGGACGGTTCACCAACTAGTTCACATTTCGTTTCCATGGATTCTCAGTAATAGTCATCCCACCGCTTGTGACGAATAAGAGTTTCCCTGCATTCCCACTGTTGTTGAAAGGGTACAGTTGTTAATACCGCACACCCTTATAATACAGCCACAGTATACAGCCGTGCTAGAGAGGCTATACAGTCGTGATTATATATTTGTACAGTATGACCTTACTATACATCATACACCTGAACTATACTACATACGTACAATATATTCGTAATATGCAGCCATGCAATACAACTGTACTGTACAGCCGTACAATTCAGTCGTACTATAAAATCGTACAATGCAGTCGTACTATACAGCCGTACAATTTTAGTTACTTTATGGATAAAGGAAAGAACGTCTTAGAACTGTTCCTGTCTATTTGTGAGCATATACAGAATTATGAGACAAAAACACAACAACATCACTACTGGTGCTTTTCAATGGTTGTTTGTTCTCCAACCATTTAAGGATGTTCCCGTTAGATTTGATATTATCCTGAAAAGACATTAAAAAAATTATAAATTGTATTCAAATATAATTTTGACGTACATATAACGACTCACGAGACTCATTGGGAGGTGTATCTCGTCTGTTTTTCGGCATTCTATTGTTGTCACCTTCAAATGGCGTTACAACTTTGCCATGAGAAGAACGCATTTGATTTTTGGGTTGGGCTTTATTCACATTTCATGCACAGTGCACAAATAATGCGAAGATGAATTACAACTGCGTTTGTTGAGCAAATGAATTATTTGTTTAAAAATTTAATTACCTGGAAAACTATGATTACCAAACCGCACAAAACGAAGTTGCTTGAGATCGTTGCGGAAGATTCATAAAATGTACAATATAGTTACTTTCAGATACCGATTATATTTCATGGAAGAGTTTACAATAAATTCTAACTCATTCAAGGAACAGCCTTTAGGGTCATAGTCTGCATTGTTCCATTCGGAATTATCCTATAGCTCAGATTGAGAAGGATTTTTCAGTACTATTAATGAAAAATAATGTAGCATACCTAAATGTGCTATTTGTATTTACGTTTCTGTTTAGAGCTTTGCAAGATTTGAATGATTATTTGATTGTAGAGAGTATTTGGTGGGGAGATATTGCTACACGCAAGGGGTCTCATACAAGGCGAATAGAGAACATGCATCAGCGTGGATTGTTAATCCATGTTTTCCCCTATTTTCGAGGACCTCAGGACAACAGTCGTCGTCAACTGAAACGTTCTTAAACGCAAAATCACTGGTATCCTTTTTTTTCTAATTACCTAGTGATCTCGCATCACAAAACTCTTATTTCACACTTGCATGGTTATCGTGTTTTACATTTGAATGATTTATGAGTACGCCTTTTCGGGCCGAATATAAACTTAACGCTATGCAACACAAAAGACCACCCAAACAACCTAATGCAAAGAATTATTCCTGTCTCAAGTAACTGAATTTGTTTACCTAAATATGTCCAGAGAATTCCCTATCTTAAGAAACTGAAGACGATCCATTTTACGAAACTACGTTTGTTTTCCCTATTTTCAGCGATATCAAGACAAAAGTGGCTTTCAACTGAAAGGCTCTTAAATGTGCAAACACTACAACAATATTTCATTACTCAGCTAATGAGTATACGTCATGAACCTCTAATTTCACTCGTGCATGGTTTTACTCTTGTTTCACATCTGTATGACTTATTAGTAAGCCTTTTTGAGGCGAATATTAGTATTTCACGCCATGCAATAAAAAACACGACCCAAACACCTAATATAAAGAATTATTCTTAGCTCAAATGACTGAACACGTGTACCTACAAATATCCAGAAAATTCCTTATGCAAAGAAATTAATGGAGGGTCAATTTGACGAAACTAGTCCATGTTGTCATAAAGTCTTGTGAATTCTGTACACGGTCACATCTGCTCCTAGAAACAGGCTAATTACTGGGTTGGAAAGTATCTTCCAAATATCACTTCCTTAATAATAAAAAACAACTAAATATCTAACAAAGCTATAAACAGAGACATACATACAAATAGTGCATGCCCTAGGTTTACCACAATATTTCTGAAACCGATTAGCTATCTGTGACCATACTTCATAATATACGGAATTCACTAGACTGTACGCTGACATGGATTACGTAAAATGGACCCTCACTAATTTCTTAAAGCAAGGAATTATCTGGATATTCTAATGTACAACTGTTTAGTAATTTGAGATAGGAGTAATTCTTCCCATTAGGTTTCGGAACGTATTTCGCGCTGCTTGGCGTAAAGTAGCGATCCCCGATATGGAAAGGCTTACTGCTGAATCTTACAAATATGAAGCAAGAAAACCCATGCAAGCATGAAGTTCTACCTTCGTGATGTGTTATTATTAGATAATTACAGGAAAATTATTGTAGTGTTTGCACGCTTAAGAATTCTTCAGTTGATAACGATTGTTTAATGTCCTTGAAAATAGGTGAAATATACCAGACTCACGCAGGGATTTTTTTATTCACTTGGTAGTGAGACCCTCTTCCGTGTTACATTATGCTAGATTACTCAAGACATTATAAGACCGAATATAGAACAAACTACAATTGCATGCATGCAGTACATCTACTGTACTACATCAAGGACGGTCTGTTGCACGGGTTTATCGCACATACATACTGTGCACCAACTATACTACATCAGGAACGGTCTGTTGCACGGGTTTATCGCATATACATACTGTACACCAACTGTACTACATCAAGAAAGGTCTGTTGCACGGGTTTATCGCATATAAAGCCACGTTACAGACAGTACTCTACAAACTTCGAATGCAAGTAGCTGGCTATCGGTCTTTGCACATTGATTTACAAACAAACATTTCAGGTGTATAGGAATGCAAGCCCCGAAATGTAAAATCGCTAATTTTCCGATGAAGATAGGAAACTTTGTCGCAGACTGTCATATCAAGTACGTTGTGTGTTATTTATATCATTCTTTTTCTTTCGTTCCTGTCTCTTTTCTTGTCATAATTATAAAATAGCTTCAAGTTGGGTTGCATAAACCCACAGTTTCTTGATAACCAGATTCTACATTTGCATACTGGTTGCTGAAGAGAGACACCAAAACAAAATCTGTTTTCAAACAAGCTGACGTCCAAAAGCCCTGAAATTTCTCTTGCTAAGTGCTCATTATAGGTGAATTATTGGATACACTTTAATTCCGACGTATAATCATCACACATTTGTCTTTTCATTGAATAATAGAGTAAAGATAAACGTAATGGTTTGTTATATGTTTACCATGGATTCATCGACTAATGGAGCGTTTTTGAAAATGTTTGCCCTGCTATCTTAATCCATTTTGATTTCCTGTTTGTATTTACATTGTGTCATATAAATAGGATTAGATTTAGCTTTCATTCGTCGGTTAAATTGCATTGTAATATTGCTACACAACGTACTTTGCAATATCCCAACATCACTATAAAATATGGAAAATTGTATTTAATACAGACAAAATATTATTGTAACAGCAACAGTGCATAACGCAGATAATAAATAATTAATAATGTGAAAATAAAATATAAATTGCCACGGAAAGACTAGTCTGAAATCTGTTTAATGTAGCTCGAATTGCTTTTCCTTTCTGGTCGTCAGAGAGAAGTTTGTTTGCCATAAAGACACAAGATCAGAAAGATAACACGAATATTACGAATAGAATTCCATGAATGCGATATATAATAGCCCTCCATTTCGTTTACTGATGAAGAACGGAAGAACCAAATAGATTATATGTCTGCATTTACATGTTTAGTATTGTCCTATCTACATTAAACCCTTTATATCATTAGTATCCGCGGATTGTACTACTTCCCATTGAAAAAAAGAGCGGTATTGACTCAGAGGTTAGCGTACTGGATGAGAAGGTGCGGTTTCAAATGTTCAAATGCTGTCATCAGATCAGCGCCCCCCCCCCCCCATAAATTCATTTGTGATAATAGCTCAACGATTGATTTTTGCCAAAAATACTGAGTGTTATACAGGTAGTTATGCATATTCATGCAAAAGAATGTTAGCCATCATGAGTTGTTTGGATTACTTCGGATGGTATCTGATCAAAAGCGTCATATAATGCAAGCATTGTGATTAAAAGATGAATTTAAAAGAAATTAAACTGGTAACACGCTCACACCCACACCCATCTCTCTCTCTCTCTCTCTCTCTCTCTCTCTCTCTCTCTCTCTGTAATAACACAAATTACCTGGTTTGTTTGTATTATATATGGTTTTATAGGTTTTACTATATCCGATGAAATATCGGGGTTGTGTCAGAAATTAATAGTACTATCCACGCGTCTGCAAACGCGTATCTAAGAAAGTGTCCTGCTAGTGTTACTGGCACTTTATACGTACCTAAGAAAGAGTCGTGATAATATTACAGTATTTGATACGTACCTAAGAAAGTGTCGTGCTAATATTACAGTAATTGATACGTACCTAAGAACGAGTCGTCCTAATATTACAGTACTTTATACGTACCTAAAAAATAGTCGTGCTAACATTTCAGTACTTTATAGATACTTAAGAACGAGTTGTGCTAATATTACAGTACTTTATACGTACCTAACAAAGAGTCGTGCTAATATTACAGTATTTGATACTTACCTAACAAAGAGTCGTGTTAATATTACTGTATTGTATATGTAATAACAAAGAGTCGTGCTAATATTATAATACTTTATAGGTACCTAAGAACGAGTCGTGTAAACATTACAGTATTTTATAGATACCTAAGAACGAGTCGTGCTAATATTACAGTATTTCATATGTACCTAACAAAGAGTCGTGCTAATATTACAGTTCTTTTTTTACATATCTAAGAAAGAGTTGTGTTAATATTACAGTACTTTATACGTACATAAGAAAGAGTCGTGCTAACATTACAGTCCTTTATATGTACCTTAGAACGAGTCGTGCTAATATTACAAGATTTTATATGTACCTAAGAAAGTGTCGTGCTAATATTGCAGTATTGTATATGTACTTAACAAAGAGTCGTGCCAATATTACAGTATTTTATATGTACCTAACAAAGAGTCGTGCAAATATTACAGTATTTTATACGTATCTAACAAAGAGTCGTGCTAACATTACTGTACTTTTCAGGTACCTAAGAAAGAGTTGTGCTTAATATTACAGTATTTTATACATATCTGACAAAGAATAGTGCTAACATTACAATACTTTAAAGATACTTAAGAAGAGTCGTGCTAATATTACAGTGTTTCATATGTACCTAACAAAGAGTCGTGCTAATATTACAGTACCTTTTTACATACCTAAGAAAGAGTCGTGTTAACATTACAATACTTTATAGGTACCTTAGAACGAGTCGTGCTAATATTACAGGATTTTATATGTACCTAAGAACGATTCGTGCTAATACAATATTTTATATGTACCTGAGAAAGAGTCTTGCTAATATTACAGTATTGTATATGTACCTAACAAAGAGTCGTGCTAATATTACAGTATTTTATATGTACCTAACAAAGAGTAGTGCTAATATTACAGTCTTTGATATGTACTTAAGAACGAGTCGTGCTAATATTACAGTATTTATATGTACCTAACAAAGAGTCGTGCTAATATTACAGAATTTTATATGTACCTTACAAAGAGTAGTGCTAATATTACAGTATTTATACGTACCTAACAAAGGGTCGTGCTAATATAACAGTATTTTATACGTACCTAAGAAAGGGTCGTGGTAATATTACAGTATTTATACCTAAGAAAGAGTCGTGCTAATGTTGCCAGTACTTTATACGTACCTAAGAAAGAGTCGTGCTAATGTTACCAGCACTTTATACGTACATAAGAAAGGGTCGTGCTAATATTACAGTATTTATACGTACCTAAGAAAGAGTCGTACTAATGTTACCAGTACTTTATACGTACCTAAGAACAAGGCATGCTAGTGTTGCCAGTTTTCTTTATACGCTACTGTTTCCCTATGTGTTATCATGCTTCGTGTAACAGGAGTTAATTCTGTTTTATGTACGGTTTTCAGCCAAAGTGAGTAGTTGACAAGATCCTTGGTTCGCCAATGTTTGAAAACAGAGGATCATTCTATCTGTCTGAACCAGTTGGTAGAAAGATTTACCAGATACTATCTATAGGGATTAAACTTATCCTCCTATCAGTCCTAATCTGTTGGCATTGTGATAAATATGTTCCTCCTATCAGTCCTAACCTGTTGGCATTGTGATGAATATGTTCCTCCTATCAGTCCTAACCTGTTGGCATTGCCATGAATATGTTCCTCCTATCAGTCCTAACCTGTTGGCATTGCCATGAATATGTTCTTCCTATCAGTCCTAACCTGTTGGCATTGCGATAAATACGTTCCTCCTATCAGTCCTAACCTGTTGGCATTGCGATAAATATGTTCCTCCTATCAGTCCTAACCTGTTGGCATTGCGATAAATATGTTCCTCCTATCAGTCCTAACCTGTTGGCATTGCGATAAATATGTTCCTCCTATCAGTCCTAACCTGTTGGCATTGCGATAAATATGTTCCTCCTATCAGTCCTAACCTGTTGGCATTGCGATAAATATGTTCCTCCTATCAGTCCTAACCTGTTGGCATTGTGATAAATATGTTCCTCCTATAAAACTTAACCTGTAGGTATAGGGTATTATCCTCTCTGTCTCAGTCAGTAGGTGTTGGGATAAATCTTATCCTCCTGTCACTCTTAACCTGTTGATATTGGGGTATCGTTTGTTTAGGCTGAATCGGTAGGTATAGGGATAAATCTGGTCGTCCTGTCAGTACAAATGTGTAGATATAGGGGTATTATCCTCTCTATCTGAATCGGTAGGCATAGGGGTATCATCCTATCTGTATGAATCGGTAGGTATGGGAGTATTATCCTATCGGTGAATCGGTAAGTATAGAGGTATCATCCTATTTGTATGAATCGGTAGGTATGGGAGTATTATCCTATCTGTATGAATCAGTAGGTGTGGGAGTATTATCCTATCTGTATGAATCTGTATGTATGGGAGTATTATCCTATCTGTTTGAATCAGTAGGTATGGGAGTATTATCCTATCTGTATGAATCGGTAGGCATAGGGGTATCATCCTATCTGAATGAATCGGTAGGTATGGGAGTATTATCCTATCGGTGAATCAGTAGGTATAGGGGTATCATCCTATTTGTATGAATCGGTAGGTATGGGAGTATTATCCTATCTGTATGAATCGATAGGTACATGTATAGGGGTATCATCCTATCTGTATGAATCAGCAGGTATGGGAGTATTATCCTATCTGTATGAATCAGTAGGTATGGGAGTATTATCCTATCTGTATGAATCAGTAGGTATGGGAGTATTATCCTATCTGTATGAATCTGTAGGTACATGTATAGGGGTATCATCCTATCTGTATGAATCGGTAGGTATGGGAGTATTATCCTATCGGTGAATCGGTAGGTATAGGGGTATCATCCTATCTGTATGAATCGGTAGAACTTAGGGGTATTATCCTATCTATATGAATCTGTAGGTATCGGGGTATTTTTCTATCTGTATGAATCGGTAGATATAGGGGTATTATCCTATCTGTGTGAATCGGTAGGGGTATTATGCTATCTGTATGAATCGGTAGGTATACGTATGAACTGGATCGTCCCATCTGTCTGAATCTGCTGGTATTGGGATAGATCTCATTGTCTTATTAGACTAAATGTGTGGGTATTTCCCTGTATCAGATGTCTGAACCTGTAGGTATCGGGTTACGTCCAGTTGCTAGAATGTACTTTGGATGACAGCGTATGTAGAAGTGATTATTTAGCACTTTAAGATATAAATAAATGTAGGACAAAACGGAGTGTGCATAATTAGGGTGTGGTACCCATGTTCTCCGTTCCACATGGTACATTTTCTTTGTTGTCTTAGTATGATTTCTCATCGTCCTGATTCAACTTTCTGGTTGTTAGTTCTAACTTTAAAACAACCTTCAAACATTTCTTTTTAAAGATGTCCAGTAGTTTTCAAATTGCAATTCTCCTTTAAATGACTGATAAGTCATAGCTTCCTGAATGATATATACTCCTTTAAATGACTGATAAGACATAGCTTCCTGAATGATATACACTCCCGTTTTATTTATAAGTCAATGCTTCCTGAATGATATACACTCCTTTAAATGTCTGATAAGTAATAGCTTCCTGTCTTATTTATAAGTGGTTTGAATATCTTAGAAACAACTTTGTTTTCAGTTGGAAGAAAAGACTTCTATCAAGAATGAATACATAACACCAAGGATATAAAAGCAAGCGTTGCACATATTTTGAATTAGTTATTTATACCAGGGTAGAGTGCAAGATTAGAAGCTACATTTATCTTTTATTTTTATATGACTTTTAAAGATTAATATCTAACCTTTTTATCCTCTATATTGTGGCATAGCATATTTACATTTATTTGAAAGCGTTTATCTTCCTAATTTATTTTCCTTCTTTTTACACTTTTGTATCTCTCGGTTTTTAGAACTTACTATTTCATTGGCACTGTATAGTCAGTATTGTGCTCACGTACTTTTAATATCAATACATACATAGATGCATACATACGTACATACTGTTACGAGTCTATGCTCTTAACATAAGTAACAGAAAAGAGTGATGACAACAAGCTTTGTAAAATTTAACAAATAATTTATTTCCATTGAATACAGAGTGAAATAAATTAAGAAAAAGAACTTACAGTTTTACGAACTAAATCCAAAAATAATCCAAGAATTAAAAATAGAAGTCCTAGTAATAAAATGTGCTGAATGATGACGTCTGTTGTGGTCAGCGAAGTGCTGTTGTGTCAACAGTTTTTTTGTTGAATCACAGAAAATATTATTCCAAGTTTTGGATTCAGTGTAACTTCCAATAAATGTCTTTATCCAAGAATTTTGTTACAGCACTTGTGTATTTTCAGGGAAAAGAATCACTTGAATTCAATAATTTGAAGAAAATAAAAATTCAACCCAAACTGGTCACAACATAATAACAACTTAACGTGTCAATTGTTTGGAGCCCAGCTAACAAACTTCTATAAAAAAAAAAAAAAAAAATAAACAACAGTTATACATTAATTAAGACGCAAAACAGATTCCCGGATAAGGGTCAAAAGTTCATTCTTCTACAAAAAATAGAAGTTTATAACAATTGATACATGCTATCCGTCACGTAATGCAGGTATGACCTTGACTTAATGATTCTTACTCTGAGAAAGAAAGAAAAAGAAAAAAAGAAAAAAATTTGTTTGCCAAAACTGTCACTGATTTTGAAACGAGGTCAGCAACTAGATACAGTGTTTCTACCACCAGTTGTTTATCAATGAAATAAAAAAATAACAGCCAGGCCAAACAGAACTGAACTCAAATTCTGGACAATGTCAAATCCAGTAAACAAAGTAACATTACAATAGCATGCAATGGAATTAAAAAATTTAAAACTAACAAGCCAATAATTAAATTAAATATAGACCGCTCCGGTGGCCTAGTGGTAGAGCGTCTGCCTCGGATGCGGGAGGTCGTGGGTTCGAACCCACGTCATACCAAAGACTTTCAAAAATGGTACTAACAGCTGCCTCGCTTGGCGCTCAGCGTTAAAGAGGTTAGTGTTAGGACTGGTTGGCCTGGTGTCAGGATAATGTGACTGGGTGGGACATCATGCTACATGTCTGCGGCATGATATCCCAGTGCTAAACATCACCATAAAGTGTCACACTGCAGACATCGTAGCGATATGACTGAAAAATTGTTAAAGCTACGTTAAAAATCTAAATCACACACACACACACACACACACACACACACACACAAATTAAATATACATAACAATACATACATACTTAGGCTTCAATTTGTTGCGGACACTGTCTTAATATTGAGTTAACGTCTAATAGTATTATTGGAATTTGCAATATCATTTTGCCATATTAATGCTTTCTGTTGTCTAATTTGTTTTCGTTACAACCTCTTTCTTTTGACCCTGACATTACTGAATTTCGACGGACGCATTATTTTAATATGTGCAAAAGAAACTGTTCGCATTTCATTAATTTTGATTACTTGGGAGTTTTCACGACCATAGTGCATCATATGTACATAGATTTCATTTCAAATTGGCTTTGACTGTTTCCTTCACGTTCGTCTCCTTGAAAGTAATGAAAAGCGGCCCTTATCCAATGATACAAAAGAACAAACAAGATGCCTTTATATTTTCTGATATACTAATTAGCTATTTTATTTGAAGTGCAAAGGTATCTCCTATAAATACGCATTTAACATGGTTCTTAAGGAAATGCAGCCAATCAGAATACTTTCATGGGCATATGTTTGTAGTTTGAAGATACAGCTCTGGACAGCTGGAGACTCAAGTGACCGACAGAAATGTCCGGTTTTAACTGTTTAAGTCTTTCTTATGGCCGGATGGGAGAGTACATTCCGGTGCCTGTTGGATCAATGCCTGCACTATGAGGGCGTGTCATCAAGGAGAAATTAATATTGTGGCGATTTTATAAATTTTTTTTATTCATTTCGAAGTCTGTATATCATATGATTTTATTTAAAGGAAAACAACCTTGCAAGTTGCACATAGCTAAGGCAGATACACACTCATCAATAGCATGAAGTGTTCAGACAATACAGGTATCCTTACCCGTACGGTAAATACAACAACACAAATTAATGGCGAAAAGCATAGATTACATGAACAAATTATTTAAGAAAACACTACAAGTGACTGTCTTGTGAAAGATTGATCAAACGTTGTCCGTTTTGCTGACAATGCTTTTTTACTATGGTAGTGCATCTAGCACGGTCCTAAGTCTGAGCAACTCCAAAACGAAGCTAACTCTATCAATTGGGCAAATATGATTTTAGTATTAACTTCCTAGAACGAGTTTGTTTGATACTCATATTGCCAAGTTATATATTCTTAAATATACAGTTGTCTTTGAGATAATTTATTTCGTAACAGTATTAAATAACTTCATTTGACAGATCACTCACGCGAAAATATTTGTCCGTTACACCCAATTAGCACGGTAGATTGTTATTAATTAATCGTCAGTTATCCAATTAACAAGCTTATTTGTACCGGTAGAAAGATAAAATTCATGTTGACTTAGGCAGGTTTACATTAATAATAATAATAATAATAATAATAATAATAATGAGGACTTTGTATAGCGCCTAATCTTTAGAAGCTCTAAGCGCTTTACAACATTAGAAAACACCTACAACATAAAAAACATATATAATGATATGATTACAAAAAACAAACAGCATGAAAACATAAAACATGCTGAATATATTTAAGGTAGGAAACATTATTAGGTCTTTAAGTTTGTTCTTGCGGTCGAAATATGTGAGTTTTAAGAGCGCTCTTGAATGAGATCACTGTGTCTTGGTGTCTAAGTTCATTGGGCAATTCGTTCCACGTTCGTAGTAATAAGGGATGGTTACATTACTCACGTTGCTGGGCCCTGGTATGCAAAAGAACGTTAAATGTGCAGGAATCGTTCTGACAATTGTTTTAGTATCCTGAAGTCGAAGGTTCGGTTTTTAGACGCTTTTATATAAAAACATTAAAAAATGATGTTCCAGACTCAAATATTCCGTTTACAGAGAAAACCAGACTGGACAAAGTCCAGTCTTCCGTTTACAGAGAACACGAGTCGATAACATCCGGTTTTCAGAAATTTCACTGTATAACTGATATATGACAGTGTATCGACGTAAAATATATACAAAAAAATAAAATACATCACACAAACTTGACTGTACGATTGGAGTAATGCAAGACATCACAACGCTAAAAGCAGGGCTATACCATAGGAGGAATTCAAGAGAGCACAAGGCTAAAAGCAGAACAATACGAAAGGAGTACGGCACGAGAGTACAACGTTAAAAAAAAAAACGTGTCTTTATTATTACTGCTGAATTTACGGAATATCCGAAAATGTAATTACACACCTCTGTTATTGAAAACTCCAAAACCAAGTCTATTAATCTAAAAGCGATTAACATGGTTATTAGATCTCAATAAATCAATGTGCCGTAATCCACTGTTTCATCTGAATTCATTAAGGCACGCGTCGTTTTGTCTGCATACCGTAATAAGTCGTTTTGTCTGCATACCGTAATAAGCGCGTGGCCTGTGGAAGTGCGACATTAGGCAAAATCACAATCTGTTTAGAAGACCTGTCGCAAATGACACAAAAAGCGGGCCAACTAAACATGGTTAATCCCATCGATTTCCCACTAAACACGGCTAATCCCAATGATTTCGCAACCAATTTCTCGAATAGCTCTTATGTTCTTATCAACTGAAACCTTTCTGAAATTAAAGATACAACACCAGACTACATGAGACACAGTATGTTTTCGACTAAGAGTAGTTTTCCTGAATTGGATCCCGCACTGGCGGAAGTTTGATAAACAGAACAATTTGATTTCCGTTTGCGTGTCCGTCCGTATGTCCGTTCACACCCTAGATTAGCATAAATGTTTTCTTTTAATGTTCCTTTTCTTTCAGTACCATCTTAACAAACATTTTGCGAGTTTCGAAATAAAATTTCAGTAATCACATCTCGTTTTCAAGCTACGGTAATGACCATTATCGATGCTTGGGATGGGGGGTGGCTGGGGATGGCAATGAAGATCATGCCAAGCGTCTTGTAGGATATTACTCAAATAATATCATGTGGAAAATGTCTTCTTTTGCTGTCGTTAACCAAGTAAGACCTGGTCACTGATTTACTCATTTATTACTTTAATATTTTCTGTTAAAAATGTGCATTTTTTTCTTTCATAAACAATTTAAATGTTAATTCATATGTAATTAATTAATCAACAATTTTTGTCAAACCCACTGTGCCAGAAGCTCATGTGTCTGTCTTTACTTCCATACACTCCATAAACCGCCATCTTCAAGTATTTGTTGTTGTTGTTTATATATATA
>JAECUM010025846.1:0-61037 GCA_016617855.1 Megalonaias nervosa | reverse complement strand
ATATCAGGACATTAATACATTAGTTTTATAGTATGTGATGTACCAGGTATATCAGGATATTTATACATTACACCGTAGTTTTATAGTATGTGATGTGCCTGGTATATCAGGACATTAATACATTAGTTTTATAGAATGTGATGTACCAGGCATATCAGGACATTAATACATTAGTAATATAGAACAAATGAGGGACTGATAACAAAAGCAAACTCATGTACTCTGCATTATAACAGGCTTAAGCATATGGCTATTGAGACTTATAACATCCTAAATGGCATCAGCTCTCCCTGCTTGAATGTTCTTTTAAAACTAAGTGACTCTAAATATTCTTTCAGGGTGTGTCAATTTGGTAAAATTACCATGGTCTGAAAACAGTCAAGTATTGTAAAGAAAGTTTTAGTAGAAAGTGAAATGGAACTCACTTCCCAATAATACAAGTTGGAACTCACTTCCAAATAATACAAGTCAGAACTCACTTCCAAATAATGCAAGTTGGAACTCACTTCCAAATAATGCAAATTGGAACTCACTTCCAAACAATACAAGTTGGAACTCAATTCCAAATAATGCAAGTTGGAATTCACTTCCAAAAACTGCCGATACATGTGCTTCTGTTCATGATTTAAGAAATCGGTTAATCACTGGAATGACATTATGTCTAGTGCAAAATGGGCAATATTAAAATAGCTTTTAGTTTAGTCCTAACATTTGCTTGACGTGTTTTTATGCTTCTGACAAATGGTTGAAAATTGTAAGCTCTTTTTGTCTGCTTGTCATTAATTGCTTCTATTTTTGTTTTCACTTATCAGAGCTTTTTTCCCAATAACTACATGTTTAGTCTGCACAAGTATGCATATATGTATGTATATAAATGTTGATCAGGGATAATGAACTTCTTATCTTTTTTGCTGGACATGTTTTCCCAAAAATTAATGCAGCCACCAGATACTTGTGAAAAAAAATATGCTTAAAACACCCAGCAACAGTATTTTATTCCACTGTACTGCTTTGAAAATGCCCAACAATAGTATTTTATTCCACTGTACTGCTTTGAAAATGCCCAACAATAGTATTTTATTCCAATGTACTGCTTTGAAAATGCCCAACAACAGTATTTAATTCCACTGTACTACATTTTAAATGCTATTAACTGTCAACCAGCAATTATCTAATTCTATATTGTGTATTTAACGTTTGTCCATGATTGTAGGCTGTAATGATCATTTGTACATAACATATTACACTGCTGATTTTCATCTATGATTGTACGTTATATTCTAAAATATCTGAGTTAGGACATTGGTTTTTCACTTGGGGAAGAAATAAAAACACGGTCTACCTGATGTTGATTCACTAAAATTTAAGTAAAAAGACCTGACCTTGTTTATAGTTTAATGTAATTTTCCATTAAGATGAAGAAGTTTCTTCAGAAAAGGTTATTGCACATAGGACAAGTGGGGAGGTATATAGGGTTGTTTATATCAAAATTATTCATTCATATTTTAACATCTGCCTAGTGGAATCAGTCTTTTAGTTGTGTTCAGTTATAATTTAAGAGGATTTATTTAAATTATTCATTGAATTAATATTGAATTAAGAAGTGTTAATTGACTTCTGGACTAAATTACTAATTTGGGATTATTCTGAATCCATTCAAGGACATTTTGGATTATATCGTTTTGATATATAATGACTGTTGGCACATCAGCTCACTGAAGACTATTGGCACCTCAGCAAATTCAATACTGGAATTCATCTGAAACACTCTATACTCAACTTATAAATTAGTGTATACAGTATGGACATTATGATTAGTTTCCTCCCTTTCTTGAAAGATGAAGAAATGCACTTATTAGAATACAATATTTTTGAACTCTTTGAAATATTGACTAAAGTTTTTATTTTTGATCATAAAAGTAGTTTTCAGGAGCCAATAATGTTATTCATTTTTTAAATGTCTATGATAAGTAGGTCATAAACTTTATAACTACTAATTCAAAATAGTATAAGCTCACATATAAGTTTAAACCAACTCCAAACTGGACAGACCCAGATCTGCTGCCACAAAAGGCACAGACAGCTCTGGAACTATGCAGTTCATTTGGACTAAATAGCAGAACAAGAAACACAAACACTTTCTGGCAGCATATCATGGTCTGTGGGGGTTATTTTGCAGTTGGACTCAACTTAAAAAGTGTATAAAGTAGATAAAGTCAACAAAATACCCAAAAGGATGATACAGATCTTGGGGTCACAAAGATTTTATATGTGTGTAATTCTTAATATCCTGCATTTTAATTTTGCTGTAATAAACAAATGAACATTGTTAAACTCTATCATCTTAAACAAAGTAACAGAAAAGAGCAAAAACCAACAAGTTTTGTAAAATTCAACAAATAATTTATTTCTCTATAATACAAAGCCAAAATTTTAAAAAAACTTACAGTATTGTGAATTAGATTCCAAATACATGTAGTCCTAAACGTTCTATCACAAGTCCAAATGTATGAAGTTCCAACTGAATTCCAGTGGTATTCCCAAAAAGTTCTGATATTGAATGTGCTGATGTACCTGTAGTCTCGACCAAGCTAATGTGCCAATGGCCTGGAAAGTGATGATGTGCAAACAGTCTTTTGATGTATCACAATAATATAATCCAAAATATTCTTATCCTAATTCACTATAATTCCAAATTAATGTTCCAGTCCAAAAATATTATTGAGCAGTTTGTGATTCCAGTGAATAATAATGTGAATAAATTAATCCATCCAAATAAAAAACTAAACACAACAATAAGAATAATTCTACTTCAGATGTCAAGGCAAGAATGAGTAATTTTTCAAGTAAACAACATTATATAACAAATACGCAATAATATAGCCAAGATGTAGGTAAGTCTCCTCTCTGAAACATTCAAACATTTGACAACAAGCATAGGAATTTCAAAGTGGAAATCTGATGTCCTACACCCAGATCCAAACAAATATGTTTACCTCCACTGATAATGTTCTGAATATTTAATCCACTCTCAAGGAGAAATATTAGCTATGTACATTTTATGTTGTTAACAAAATAAATGTCACTGATCAGGTAGACCATTAACTTGATTTTGGACAAGGTCAAGTACAATATATATATATATATATATATATATATATATATATATATATATATATATATACAATTAAATATACATAACATTCTGTAGTAAATGGCGTCTGTTATATTGAAAATGCTGATACATACTGAAATTCAGTCAAGACAGAAGTGAAAGTATTTATTCATCTATTTTTTACTTTCTATTGCAGTGTAATATTGTGATATTGCAAAAGTATTGTGAACAAACTTTTATTTATTGATCAATTAATTAATATAATTATATCTTTCAATAATATTTTCACTAAAACAAGACCGAATAAAAGCAAAGGCAGAAAAACTATGACACATTCTTGCTGGCAACATCGACATAGGAAAAATTTTGAATCAAATTTTCATTTGTGAATACAATTTAATAATACTAATTTAATAACCGAACATTTTGAAACTGTGAAAAAATATAAATCATGTCATGAATTGCTCATTCAGGAAAAATAAAAACTAATCTGATTAAATTATAATAAAAAAGCTATAAATTATAATTATAAAGAAAATGTAGCCAATTCAGCAAATATTCAACAGCTTCACCATGTGATCTTACAAATTATTATTAACATTATTTGCATGACAACGAGGAATGGATGATATATTGTGGACTAGGTAGAGTTGTTACCATTCCCCTTGTTTGTTAATCTCACTGTGATATATGATGGACTAAGTATGGGAATTTCCATTCCCCCTTCATATTAGTTTTTGGATGATATATTATGGACTAAGTATGGGAGTTTCCATTCCCCCTTCATATTAGTTTTTGGATGATATATTATGGACTAAGTATGGGAGTTTCCATTCCCCCTTCATATTAGTTTTTGGATGATATATTATGGACTAAGTATGGGAGTTTCCATTCCCCCTTCATATTAGTTTTTGGATGATATATTATGCACTAAGTATGGGAGTTTCCATTCCCCCTTCATATTAGTTTCTGGATGATATATTATGAACTAAGTAGGGGAGTTTCCATTCCCCTCATATGTTAGTCTCTGGGTGATATATGGCTGACTAAGTTGGGGAGTTTCCAATCCCCTATATGCTAATCTAAGGGTGATATATTATGGACTAAGTAGGGGAGTTTCCATTCCCCTCATATGTTAGTCTCTGGGTGATATATGGCTGACTAAGCTGGGGAATTTCCAATCCCCTATATGCTAATCTAAGGGTGAAATATGGTGGACTAAGTAGGGGAGTTTCCAATCCCCCTATATGTCAATCTCAGGGTGATATATGGTGGACTAAATTGGGGAGTTTCCAATCCCCTATATGCTAATCTCAGGGTGATATATAGTGGACTAAGTAGGGAAGTTTCCATTCCACTCTTCATATTAGTCTCTGGATGATGATGTACTAAGTAGGGGAGTTTCCAATCTCCCAGTATGTTAATCTCAGGGTGATTATGGTCAACAGGTAGGAGAGTTTCCACCCCCACCCACATATGTTAGCCTTGCAGGAGTATATGGCTGACTAGATAGGGGAGTTTCCATTCACCTGTATGTTAATCTCAGGGTTAAATATGGTGGATTTAAGTAGGGGAGTTTCCAATTCCCCCCCCCCCCATATGTTAATCTCAGAGTGAAATATGGTGGACTTAAGTAAAGGAGTTTCCATTCCCCCCGGTACGTTAATCTATGGGTGAAATATGGTGGATTTAAGTAGGGGAGTTTCCAATTCCCCCCCTCCCCCATGTTAATCTCAGAGTGAAATATGGTGGACTTAAGTAGAGGAGTTTCCAAACCCCCCTGTATGTTAGTCTCGGGGTGATATATGGTGGATTAGGTAGGTGAGTTTCCATATATATATATATATACACACACACACACACACACACACACACACACACACACATATATATATAGCTCAGTGAATGTTCTGGTTAGTATCATTAAATGTAGCTAAAAGTAACTAATTTGTTTTGTGCACAAAGTATTTCAACACTGCTGAATCAATATAGAGTGTAATAACACATCTGATTAAATAAATGCTAAAACGGTGGTCTGTTTACATCCTAGTTTTTCATACCGCCATGACCTGTGGAAGAGTTGATTTGTTTATTAAGGAGTGACCAGCTTCCTATTTAAAAATATTCAGCCATAATATAGTTGCTTCCCTTTCATTTCTTTGTCGTATCAAAATTTTACTCCTCCAAAACTAAGGACGAACATGGTGGATTAACATGTATACATACTAGTCCTACAATGTAAGGCGCCTCCCCTGCTGATTCTGTAGATCGTAAAAGAGCCCATCTAGAGCTAGTGCCTTTATATTACCCGACTACCGATATGAAATCATGCATCTTGTATCAATAATCTTGCCTCTTCTACAAAGGCCTTAGTTCATTCCACACAGCAAACGAGTTTGACGTTTTATCAATAAAGTACGATGAAATCTCTGAAAACACAAAATCACCATATTGGTACTATAAATTAACACATGGAGTGCAAACGTGACCCTAGCCTCCGCTCGATTCGACTTTTGTCACCAGTCTTTTATCGCTTCAGAATCCCCAAAAGACTGAAAAGCTACTCATATCCATTCAAAACACGGTATCGTACCAACACATAACTCTCGGGTGGCCATCGCATGAATCTAATCTGGCAAATTAACCTTTATTTTCACCATTATGGTCACAAAGTCTTTCTACAGGACACCATCAGGCAGAAGTAACGTATTTCACCAGATTCTACCCTGCAGTATACTCATACCGATCACGAAGCAGTCTCTGTTATCTTGTAATACTATGGAATCCAGCATCCGTCTCGGCTTTAATATTGGAAGCGTGATAATGCCAGGAACCCTTATTTTTACCATCCTAACTTTAATTAGATATTTCTGTTTCAGGAAATTTATATAAAATTATCATATGATACAATCGGAAATAAAAGGAAAGTTAAATATTTTATTTTGTGAAATTACTTTCAAAGTGTTATTCATCCTGTGGCAGAATCTGCTACTTCCGCCAGATGGTGTCAGGTAGAAAGAGTTTGTGACCGTTATGGTGAAAATAAAGGTTAATTCGCCCAATTAGATTCAAGTGATGGTCGTCCGAGAGTTGTGTTGATACGTTACTGTATTTTGAATGGATATGTGTCGATTTTCATTCTTTTGGGGATTCTGAAGCGATAAAAGACTGGTGACAAAAGTCGAATCGAGCGGAGGCTAGGGTCACGTTTGCACTCCTTGTGTTATAGTACCGATAAGGTAATTTCGTGTTGTCAGAGATTTCGTCGTACTTTGTTGATAAAACGTCAGACTCCTGTGCACATAGCATCGTGAACTTTTCCTATTTGTAACTCAGTAAATATTATCAAATTCGTTTTAAATACTTCGTGTTAAATGAATTATGTATTTTTAGCTAACGTTGCATTTAATGACGCTGACTTGAAAATGTACTGAATTACAGATAGAAAAAGTCGCGATGCTGTGTGGAATGAACTAACGTTATAAAATGCGGTTGTAATTTGTATCGGAGACTGCATAACTTATACCTCCACCTCTCAGCTCATACCCTTAAATATTTCTTGTTCAATCTTGAGAAGATTTAAAACATATTAAAAACAAACTGGATATGTTCCATTAGACGTTTTGTTTTCTCCCAGGAAACGCGGAAGTTGTTGTAATTCTCCACAATACTTTATCGAAGCACCCCAGATCATGTTGTAAAGAGAACAAACAAAGGGAAGTAAATCTTGTACCGGTGGGAACAAGTCGTCTCGCCACGATTCATTCGCAAGATAACCGCGGCGGACGGATGATTGGCATTCATTCTTTTAGGCAAAGTATGATTTGTATAAATATTTTGAATATTCATTATGTTATTTCATAATAGTTAAAGCGTGTATTCCTCATTTATGTGTACCAATGACAATAGTAGGCTATCACAGCCAAACAACCTATGTAGATTTATTATGAAATATATATCATTCTGAACTGAGAGAGGTTTAACTCGGAAATGAATTGTGCATCGACGGCAAAATTACTTCCCGCCCCGCCGGATTTCACCTCTTAAAATGTCGAAAAACTTAACAGCTGACCACTACATATTTGCGCATCCCCCCCCCCCTTAAAAAATTCAGCGGGCGCCCCAGGCCAAAAGCAAACTCATTAACAGCACATTTTGCAGGGATAAGTAGCAATGCCAACTATACCACCGAATTCCAAAATCACTGGAAAGAGGTAGAACAAATATCACCAAATCCCCGCCCCAGTTGTTCGCATATAGGTACATATATAAGCCCCTTAAATATAGGGTGCAAGGAACAGTTTTTATGCACAAATTTAATGTTTCATACACCTACCCATATATAAATATTCATAAAAAATAAAATGCAGGAAGTGAGGTTAAATGGTCCATATTTTTGGATAGTTATAATAAAGCAAATCATAGGAATATAATTCACTTGATCTGACAAATCAGTGGAAATTCAGAGAATAAAAAGATGATGCACCCCACCCTCAAATTTATATATTAATTGTTCATATCCGAATGTCATATTCGAGAGCACGTGTATAATACAATCAGAACAAAAAATTGACACTAAACGGTAAAGGAAATGGGACAGCAGCAGTGGCGTACTAAGGGTAAATGGCGCCTGGGGCCAATGGCGTAACTGGCACCCAGGGCGACAATGATATCCCAAAGGACCAGAACACGAGGACCGAATTGTCGAAGACGGGTGGGGTTTCTTGGGAGGGGCTAAGAGGTTCGGGGGAGCGCTGTGATCTTCCCTAGCGGGGCCCGTGGCGAAGCTCAAGCCGCTAACGATTTTTCTACAATTTAATGATTCAAACTAAATTACAACTGACAAAATTTCAAATGTCAGTATTAAAGAAATCGGCGTTATTCGAAATGAATGGCATCTGCAGGCGTTTACAATAATACAATGAACATAAGATATAAATAGAGCTTAAAGAGATACACTAAATATGAACAACACTGTACAAGACCCGGACCCAAGCTCGAACTTACTAAAATAATAAATTAATATCGCCACTAACCATGCACCTATAATCTGCTCTAACGAATATAATTAAGCCCGGTTATACTTAATTTCCTTTTCTCACCGCTTTTATCTTATTTTTATTTTATATCTATGCTACTTTAATTTTATTGCATTAATAATAAAACACCGTTAGACTAATGACTTGTACAGAATATAACTTTCACCTTAAATTAAAACTTAGAAATATAAAAGGTGGCCCAAACCCAAGCCATCAGGCCCAGTCACACAAGGTGGCCACGATTGATTACAGAATCTTAAATTAAATATTTCAAATAAACAAACCGACCTATAACAACATTTAAAACAATAAGATGGTTCGAAATCCAGACCATCAGCCCTGCAGCACAAAGCAGAAAAAAATGGCACGGAAGAATAAAAACCCAAAATAATACTTAGCAATATCGCCCTCAAAATTAAAAATATATACGGTGGTCAAGAATCAAAGACCACCAGGACCCTACGCATAAAGCGGAACAAATTCACTAAGTTTAACAATGGAAACGATGAACCCACAAGATTAAATGCACAACATGCAAGGATATAAAATGGTGACTACCCAGCACCATCAGGCCCCGCCACAGAAGGTGGCATACACTAGAAACAAACAAAACTAAAAGAACAAACATAAAACTGAGTTGACGCTTCCTAGCATAAAATAAGAATCTAGTTTATACACAAACAATTAAAACAAAACAAAACAAAATCTTTTCTCTCTCTCTTCCTATAATTTACCTACTAACCCTATAATAGAACAGAGAAATCAATATTCCAAATTGCGTCAAGACGACACCATTAAAATTCGGCCGAGATATCCAAAAAGCCAAGGACCAAATGGACCCTTTGTCGTCGAGGCGGCGTTCCTGCACCTTTCCGTCCGTTGTAGCCCCCAGACAATACAGTTAAGAAGTGTGCGGTGCACACATAAATGCGGACGGGTGATGGCGCTCATTCCCACTCGACGATAATTAAGAAGCCAGCAGTGCTGGCATTAACTGTTCGTGCAAGGCATAAACGTCATCATCATTATCATCAATTCTTAACTTAAGAGGTCGTTGGGGCACCACAATTGACTTTACAACCAATTCTCTCCATCCTTCCCTGTTCTCTACTGCTCTTTGGGAATCTCCAAATCCCATGCCTGTTCACTCCTTAATGTTGTCTTCCCACCTCTTTTTATGTCTGCCTCTTCTTTTGCACCCTCGCACTGTGCCTTGCAAGATTGTTTCTGCCAGTCCAGATGATCTTGAGACATGACCGTACCACTTCAGTTTGCGCTTTTTCACAGTGGTCAAGAGGTCTTCATAGGATCCGATGGCTCGTTGGACCCTGTTGTGGACTTATTCGTTGGTTACATGGTCAATGTATTAGATGCCCAAGATCTTGCGGTAGCATTTCATTTCGAAGGTTTGAATCCTTCTTTCTTTGTAGATCTGATGTGAGAGTCATGTTTCACAAGCATACAGAAAAACGGATATGACACTCGAGTGCATCAGCCTTATTTTGGAACCAAAAGCAATGCTGGTATCTTTCCATATTGGTCTCAACTTTGTTATTGCTGCTGTTGTCTGGGCAATCCTGCAAGTAGTTCTGGTCTGGAGCCCTCATCTGTGATAATTGATCCAAAGTACTTGAAGCTAGTGACTCTTTCCAGCTTCTGTCTCCTGACCTTTATTTCTGCACTGATGCCATTGGTGTTGTTTGTCATCAGTTTGGTTTTTTTTGGCGCTAATCTCCATACCGTATGCTGTGGAGGTTGTGTCGAGGCCCTCAGCCAAGTCAGCAGTTCTTTTTCATCTCCTGCTAAACCATCAATATCATCTGCGAAGCGAAGGTTGGTGATTGTTTTTCCTCCGATGCTGACAGTGCCCTTGTGATCATGCAAGGCACCCTCCATGATCATTTCCAGGAAAATGTTGAAGAGTGTAGGTGACAGTATACATCCCTGTCTGACTCCAACTGTTGTTCGAAATCAATCTCCTCTGCTGCCATTAATGAGAACAGCACTGGTGGCTTTGGCATAGAGGTGCTCAACAACATGTGCCACGTTTGAGCTGATGTTGTTTTTCCTCACAGTTGCCCATAAGACTGCATTCCATACCCTATCAAAGGCCTTTTTGAAATCTATAAAGACGTGGTATAGATTCTGCTGATGCTGAAGGTATTTCTCGCAAAGGAGTCTGAGACTGAAGATTTGTTCTGTGGTGCTCATTCCTGCTTGGAACCCTGCCTGCTCTTCGGCAATAATTTTCTCTGCTTGAGGCTTTAGTCTGTTGAGAATTTTCTTCAGCACGACTTTGCTCGGGTGACTGATCAAACTGATGGTTCTGTAGTTTTGGCATAGCTGTAGGTTTCCTTTCTTGGGGAGCACGATGACCAAGAATTGAGTCCATGTGGTCGGCCATTCTCCTGTCTGCCATATATTGTTACAGATTGTCGTTAGGACTGTGACTATCTCCTCTCCTCCTGCTTGAATGAGATCTGCTGGTATGTTGTCAATGCCGGCTGACTTTCCTTTCATTAGCGACCTAACTGCAATTTCTGCTTCTACACGAAGAATGGGGTTGTCATCAATTTCTTCTGCCTGAGGGCAATTTAGTACTGCTGAATCTCGTCTGGTCTTATGTTTATACAATTCTGAGCAGTATTCTGTCCATCGCTTGAGGATCTCTTGATCTGTGAGGCACTTTCCTGGTCTGTCTTGGATGGTGGTAGTTTTTCCTTCTTTATGGGTTGTGAGATCTTTCACCAGCTGATATGCTATTTTGCTGTCCTTTCTACTCAGACTATCTTCGATTTTGTAGCATTGTCTTTCTATCCAGGATTCCTTTGCCTTTTTCATGCTCTTCCTGATCAAATTGTTTATCTCTCTGTATTTTCTAGCTCCTTCATGATCTCTTTTTCCCTTTTTCAATTCTCTTCTTTTGTCGCATAGTTCAAGGACATATGTTATGATCCAATGTTTCTTTGTTCGACGATATTTGCCAATGATCTAGCTAGCTGTGCTAGTCACAGCTGTGTTGAATGTGGTTGTTAAGGACTCTAGGTCGGTGTCTTGGCTGTCCAGGATTATCAAATGTGCAAATTTACCACATATCATTGCTTGGAAGGCTTCTGCGACTTTTGTATCTTTCAATTTTTCAAGGTCAAATCTGATTCTTGGTTGGTTAGGCTTTTTGATCATTTTTAGGTGAAGGTGAAACGTTGTCATTAATAAATTATGGTCACTTCCAATATCTGCTCCTGGAAAACTTCGTGTTCTGGCGATATTCAGTCCTGTGCAGAATCGTTTTTTTTTTCTCTTTCTCACCAAGATGTAGTCAATCTGGTTGTGATGTTGTCCATCTCGACTGTGCCAGGTTCATCTTCTAGATGCTTTGTGAAGGCCGAATATGTTGGCTAGCACACGATTGTTGTAGGCAGCAAACTCCAAGAGCCTGAGTCCTCTTTAATTTGTTTCTGCATTGCAGAATGGTCCACAGGTGCCTTGCCAGTTTGTCTGTGAATCAACTCCCACCTTTGCATTCCAGTCTCCTTGTTGGTTGGTTATAAAAATTCTCCAGTTCGTTGTCATTATAGTTAGATGTGGGTGAGTAGGCCTGTATGATTGTGATGTTGAAGGGAGTCGCCCTCAGGCGGATGGTAATGAGCCTGCTTGAGACCGGGCAGCAACCCATAATGCTGTTCACAATGCCCTTGAGGGCAAGAAATCCAACGCCATGAGTGTGTTTGTCCCCTCTTCCGCTGAAGTGGAGCTTATGCCCTTCATGTGTTGTTATTTCGCCAAAGTGTTTCCAGCGCACTTAGCTGAGACCAATTTTCAGTTGTACCTCTCCAACTGGTGTGTAAGTTCTTTCAAATTTCCCACAGCCCTCAGTGTTCTAACGTTCCATGTACTGATGATGATGTTGCCTTTCCCACAGATCTTGGTAGTGGGGGAACCAGTAGCATACTTGTCACCTCCGTCCTGGTGTGCAGCGTAAGGCGCGGTCATTGTTGACTTGGGCTGCGACCGATCCGGTATGGAAGAATTGTTAGTTGTCTTCATGTGGTGTGTCAAGGGCAAGATACAGCCTGGTGGAGCCCATCCCTCTCCAGACTGGATGACCACAGCCGAAATCCACTGATATGTTGCACGCTCGCCCTGAGCACATGGTCGTTGAGCTCATCTTGGAGCCATTCCGCCCTGGCCGTTGATTTCATCGATGAAGACTTCCGCCCAGTGATGCTGTGCTATCATCACACTATTTTACCCATAATTGGGAGACTCGTGGGGGCGGAAGCGTCCTATTCCATCCGGTACGGATCCAATAGACCTCTACCACTGCCCTATGCGGTGTTGGCATTAACTGTTCGTGCAAGGCATAAAGGTCACAAACGACTATAATACATGATGTCAGTCAGTCTGGCCACCAGTCTGCAGTGAGCATAGGAGAGAGTAACACGAAGCCATAGACCATGACGCTAGCAATGGATTCGATGCTACCCAGTCAAGCTCTGAATGCAATTAGAAGCCTCGGCCTTAATATTGCATCAGGGTGGAGCCTTCAGTCCCTGGCTAGAAATAGGAAGGTGTTTCGAATGGATATGTTAGTAATGCATTCGACAGTCTGGCGTAAAGGCCTAGCTTTTTTTCTCCAGAAAATTGGGATCGGTTGTAAACTGGTTTCGTTTCATAATCAGATCCAATTGTAACTATATCAACACGATACAAAAATATTTTAAGGGCAGGTGTATCTAAAGGTTCTCTACTTTTACCAATTTGATTTGCAACTTGAATTAATTGTATTATTTTACATACAACCAGTTTAAGACTATTTGCTGACGATACTTGATTATCAATTACGGTGTGGAATCAAACCAAGGATGCGTGATTTGTTAATGCAGAAAAACCCAATCATGGGCTAATGAACGACTTCTTAACATTAACCAAACAATTTGACTGAATACAAAATGTGACCTCAAACCCTATTGGTCACTCTCTTTGAGCAGTACTCAATCAGGACTTTTACATCCCATAAACATTTGGGTATATATAATTATAGAAATATCATTGAAATCACACAAAAGGAAAACAAAATGCGTATTGTGTCTAGCAATAAGTATTTATCTAGTGCTGAAATAGAGACGGCAAAATACCCTTTTTAGATTGTCCAGAATATTCTGATCTGATAATAACATCTTGTAAACACTTCTTTTCGCTTTCACAACTAACCTTCAGTCTTGTTTTCGTTTAGTAATTTTGTTTCGTATATTCAGGAAATAAACGATATTATCAAAACTACTCCGTACATACTTATTATGCTTCGGTTGACAAAGTTTCTGCAATAATGATGGGTTCAACTTAAAAATATCTTTAAAAATAGTTCGTCAGAAGTTTTGCTCACGGATCACTTAAAAGCAATACAGAATTAATGTCCTATTTAAACTCGCAAAAAAAGGGCGTGCGACACCCTTCATCAGAGAGAAAACACAAGCCAAACTATGGCCTTGGAACAGTTGACAATGAAGAGAGATAATTCACCTTTTAATCTATTTACGAATGTTTTTCTATTCAACGTTTTTGAAATTTTCTGAATAGTAGTGCGCTGTTCAACAACGTTCATTATTAGTAAGCAGTAAGTGCGTTTTCTCGAAGTACTCCTCCTGCTCTTCTGTACACTTTCGCAGTCTGATTATCCTATTAATAAATGCCATTTTGTATTCAATTTTAGGTATAGTGTCCATAAGCTGGAAACTGCAATTCAGTCAACATGACGGCATTCAAACTGTCTGCCTCTCAGAGAATCTTGGATGATTGGATTCTACCAAAAGTCACTGGAGCTGAACCAGAGAAATAGAGAGGACGAGGCAAAGTATGGATGTTGTGCCTGTGCATTGTCATAGAACAGATGGATAAATTGATTATCAGTGCAGTGGCATGTGATTCTGTATTGTTCTACAACTTTTGTCCACACTTTGGAGGCATAACAATGTCCGGTGACAGTAGCTGACTCAGGAACAGGTGCGCGGACGGCCTGGAGGAGAGGGTATTTGTATGGGTTTTTTGCATGAAAAAATAATGTGCACAAAACTCTTTACAGTCCGACTACGTCGAGCTATTTATGGTCTCTGCTACCCTTCTCCGATCTAAATCTTTTTCTTTGTATTCGGATTAAAAAAAAAAGTTAATCCATGTTTCATCCCCTGTAACAGTTTCATTCAAGCATAATTGGTCACTCGTTTCGTATTTGGAGAATAGTTGTTTTGGCAATTTCATTCCGAGTCTATTTTCAATCAGTCGTCAACAAATGTGGCATCCATCTTGCACAAACCTTTTTCTGAGCTTCAGATGACTCTTTGTGATATTAAACAGAGCTGACGAATTAATACCCGTGATGATAAAATATATTTCAATGTGTTTACAGAATCTTCATGAATTGCCCCATTCAAGGCAGCCATTTCCCCTCTCACCTCTCGCAGACAACGATCTTCCAGAACGTGGATGATCTTCCCTGAATCAGTGACCATCTTTAAAACGAAGAAGCCACTTCAAACTTGTAGGATATTACAGAGAATTGAAACAACAAACTTTATGCAAGTCGGCCTTGATATCAGTCAGAGAGTACCTTAACGGTGCCTGGATATTACTTTACTTACTTTTGCACAGTATCAAAATTGTTTTCTTTATCGACTGTTTTTACGTCACCGTCATTTTCGCATATGTCACACGCATATATCTACGTGATGCTTGCAGCTTCAGCTCATTTTATAGAAAGTTATTTAATCTATCGATTGGGATAAATTTATTTTCAGGTTCAAATAAACAAAAATGTTATAAGTATTCAGAACTTTTCCAATACCCAGCATACATGTTCTACTTCTAGCATGTAACTGAAGTTAAATAGACCCGTGCCGCAAAGAATCGCTTCAAATTTTTTTCTTACTTATATTATTTAAAATTAATGATCCAAATAATACACCTTAATGAAACTGTTTATATGAATTTGACATAAAAATTGTAATTATAAAAACCCCAACATTTTAGTTAGAAATAGGTTTTAGCAAATGTTATAGACTTTCTATTAATAACCTGCAATTTATTTATTTCATGTCTTCGTAGCAACAGAACGGATTAAGCGAGCGGTTTCCCAAAGAAGTGTATGGAGCCATGGGCGCCCGCAGCATAGGTCAAGGGTGGGGTCACGTGACCCCCCAATCATACTGCATATATATATATATATATATATATATATATATATATATATATATATATATATATATATATATATATATATATATATTCCGACAAGTTTAATCATGCAAATGTAGCTGAAAATATGTCACAAGATTCTGTTCAAAGCGCTTATTAAATATTAGCTTTAGTTTCAGAATGCTTACTATACTAACTCTCCCGGCCGTGACTGACTGACCCCCTCCCCCCGCAAAAAAAAATCCTGCGGGCGCCCATGTATGGAGCACGTAGACTTTTAAGAAAGCGAAAGCGGAGGGAAAAAATTGCGGTTCTGGTGATAGATAAGGTTTTCATAGATGGAAAACAGGTAACACTACCGGTGTTCAAGCGTGTGAACCGAGCGAAAAACCAAGGGAACAACTGCATAAGTCCAACAACCACAATCAATACAGGGGACGCAACCATACATAGCGTGCACCATGACTACGTTGAAAATGATAAGAGATAACCGATTATTCAAGAGATGCAATTAGGATAGGCGAGCGAAGCTAAGATTAAGAAAGTGACACGGATAATAGAAAGGCTTGCGGAAAAGAAAAATAAATCATTAATTTCGCTCGAAATGTTACCCAATATGTTGATTTGAAACATTGACTAAACAAAATCCTTTATTAGATTTTTGGGGTCATCAAGTTTATCATTTGCCCCCAGAAAATTCGTTAAGAAAAAAGCAAATCGTGTCAAAGGAAGTATCAATATTATATGCAAATCAAAGTCTGGCAAAAGGTTTACAAACTGTACGAAGTAATTGTATTGCATTGTTTGGTTAAGATTAAAAAAGGATTATTTTAGTTTTGATGATAATGTTTATATTTCCTTTGTGTACATATTGCACCTGAACAATCACCGATATATATTCTTCTTCATTTCAAGTACGGAGACAGGGCCGGATCGGAGTGGTGCAGGGGAGACCCTCCATAAAAAAATGTACACACATAAACGTACAGTAACATATCACTTGAAATATGACCATCGTTTTATTCTTGCGCACGTTTAGTTTGTATTATTTGAGTAAATAGACACAGACTTTTGCTTTGGCGTCCTTTCGAGGAAAGTCAGTGCCTTTTTGAAATTTGGGACCCCCCCCCCCCAACGTTGACCTGCTCCGGACCTGCGAGATGTATTTCTAGACATTTAGTATATTTAGGATTTGCTTTTAGCAACAGAGGCTCGTTTCGGTGTGCAACTGAAACTATTGCTATAAAAGGCGTCAAAGCAACAAACGTACTTTTGAGTAATAATAATAATCCACAATAATCCACTAATAATCCACAATAATCCACTAATAATCCACAATGTCCAGTGAATATAATGTGTAATTTATTTGATTCTTTTGTATCTCCAATTTTGTGTATTCCTTTGAAAGTTGGGGATTGTTTAAAGTAGACAATGTGGAATGGGGACATATAAAATATTGCAACAGATGTTAAACTTTCTACCAACAATATGCTTGCATATGTGGAGATAAGTGCGCATAATTAAAAGTACTGGTTTAAATTGTTAAACAAAACAAATAATTAGATTCTTCAAAAATTGTACGAATTAATGCTTAATAATTGCAAAGGAAGAATTTAAACACTGGGTTTCTATTATGAGTACTATACTAGTGATCTCAGGAATTTGGAGAAGTCTGGTATTAGCGCAGTTCAGTCCATATATCTTCCTTTCTATAGCTTTATGAGCAAAGACTAAAAGTCATTTCATTCTGACTGGAAATCAGCAGTAGCCTCGAAAACTTCATAAGATATCTCAAAAGTCACCTCTTCTTCACATCTTTGAATTATTGATAATGCCAGCCACAAAAAGGTTTTAAGCAAATCAGGGTTTTCATCACACCAATCAAATAATGAAACTGGTAGACATGTAGGAAACGAACGGCATTAAAGAAAATGTGAACTGTGTGTAAAATAATGAGATCGACGATGAATTGAGAAAATCTTATATTGATCCTTATTATCGGCAGAAACCGAGCATGTGTAAACTACCACAGTTTCTTAAAACTGATGATTTAACAATTGTAAAATACGATGGCAATATGTATATAATGCATTCCAAGATGTTCTCTCTCTCTCTCTCTCTCTCTCTCTCTCTCTCTCTCTCTCTCTCTCTCTGTGCACATATTTCTATCGCCATTATTCCTTCACTTATTCATTCATTATGCAGCAGTGCAGTGTAGATGAATTATGTATTGTACTGACTATGCTTATTGTCATACGTCATATCAATACAAATTCTGTTCTGTTTTTATTTTATTTTTTATATACTTTTAGAAAACTGATTCTAACAGTAATGTTCAAAGTTCCGATATAGAAACAAAGTCTGTTATCAAGTGGAACGTCTTTTCAGATTTTGTTCTTTTTATATACCATTTAGAAAACAAATGAGTTTGATGGTGAATCTTGACATGGAAACTTACCAAAGAAATTAATACAGATACAATAGGTAACACAGGCAATAATGTTCACGGCAACAATAACAACAACAGTAAAGATGTAAACTCAATGATAATTAAAATGTTATCATTCCAATCAGTAAAGAAGACTTAGGAAGAATCCGGAAGTGTACATTTAATTAGCCTTCATTATTGCGACTGCCTGAATGCATTACCAAGTATCAATTACCGTGACAAGCATGTGCTCTTACCTTTCAGTCACCTGTCAGACACCTGACATCAAGTTGTGAGCTGTCGCCACTCGTGACATTGGTATACTTCAATGGTTTCAAAAAAAAGCAATGGCATCGTTCTTTAAAACAAATGTCAACTGCTGCCATTCATTTTGATAGTTCCAGAGAAAACGTCCTTGCAGAGTAACTTTTATCATCGTGTCTTAAGGAAAACACAGGCTGACAAGCACACTAGTATAAAATCCGACTCAAAACGCAAGATTTTATTTCTTTCATCAACCCCAAAGGCGATACAGTTCTGTTTTATCTGGAATTATATTCAATATCTTCCATGGAGAGATCTGATTCCAATGTAGCTTTGTTGGACTATGATGAAATGGAGATGTGGGTCTGCGCTTCTGATGGTAAATTTAGCTATATAATTTAGAATTTTATTCAAAGTAGTAATGTTTGTTGAACTAGTAACAGTACTCATTTATATTTGGAAACATTTTCAGCGAATAAGAAGTTATTTATTATTCTTTTTGAAAATCTATTGATCTATCTGCCAGTCTGTACTGAATAGTTGTCAGTTATGCACAGAGATTATTCCCGCGCGTTTACGTACCTGATGTTCATAGTTCGGTTATAGAGATGAGAAGCAGAAATCATTTTGGTTTGTTGGTAGTTCATTCTGTTATCATTAATGAGAGGGGAATGAAATATAACCCGACAGAAATTCATTTTACTAAGATATAACCATCTGCCTTCCTCTTTGCAAGTGATTATTGCAAGTCGTTATTGCTTCAGGCAAACCTTCGAAACAGATACAACTAAACTAAGTTTCACAAATACCCCAGTATAGACCTACTTAATGGGATTTTTCACAAGTTAGATCTTAAATTTCGTGATATATTGTTATTTGTGTACAGTTAATTCTCATTTTCCATTTTTTGTTAGTTAAATAAATAGACTAGTTAGTAGTTAGCTTTCTAGGTTCAAAACATCTCATTGTCCATTTTCACTGGAGAGGACGATATTGCCACAAAGTTGACTTTTCCGTCTGAGATTCAGTCTCATGATGAACAGAGGCTGGCATCCGATATTGATATCGGGCTGTCGAAAGGCAGTACCGAGGGTTCACAATGTGTAGTAAACTTATCAATATTAAGAAAAGACTGTTTAACTATTTTTTGTTGAATTGGGACATAGACAAATCAGTAGAGAACGACCTATTTCTCAGCACATCATGCGAAGTGATGAGCTTTGTGTTACTTACACAAATGTAAATTAAATTGTGGCACAGTTCTATATTACCTACACTTCCGTTGTATTATTTTTCAATGTATAGTAATGGTCGCTACGAGATTTCGAAACTATTACTGGAATAAGTCCATTCTACGAAGATTTCCATGAATTCTGGAACAAAATGACGGCCAGTTCAGCTAATAATTTCCGATTGCAGGAATCGTCCGGTAGGTGTTGACGTAAATAAAATATCAGAGTGCATGCGATGCAATCGGAACACCAGTTGCAGTCCAGCACTGATGATGTCCTTCGACGGATAGCTTTTTCAATTTGTTAATTTTGGAATAGATCGTATAACTGATATTATTTATGCAGGTGCCGGATCAGGGTGTTGGTGTAGAGTCCAGGATTTCTGCCCACACAAAAAACTGCAAAAAAAGAAACGTACACACTCAAACGTACAATCACTGGTCACTTGAAATTTGACGATCATTTTATTCTTGCTCACGTTTATTGGGTATTATGCACACTTTGAGTAAATAGTCACATGGACGTTTACTTTGGTGCCCTTTCGAGGAAAGTCAGAGCCCTTTTGAAATTTTGGAAACACCCACCCACCCCGGCACTTGACCGGTCCTATTTATGTATGTTACATTTATTTATTACTAAAAGAAATAGCTCATATAACTAATTATCTTGGTAAAATGCTGGTCTTATATTGTTTACCAGCAATAGAGTGATAAATAGAGATGAAAACTTTAACCGACTTTTGTTCCGACAGGCAGGTTGTAAATCTTTGTATTTGCACGGTTGCTACGGGTACAAAAAAAGAAAAAGAAATAAACAGCCAAGCACACGTATCTTTGAAAACAAACCATAATATCCATTACATGTAACCAGGGGTACATAACAAAATTTTGTCACATGTAAGAGACATAATTTTAATTAATAATTAAACGACAAGTGTTTAAAACCTACTCAGTGTGTACTTAACACTATCTGCATAACGATCGACTGCATTTTGCTCCCTGGGCTAATACGCATGCATCAACATTTATTTTCGTCTAAAGTCGAGATGCGTTATCGTTTCGGTTTGTACGAGTAAATTGTTGAATCTTTGCGAAACCCGATATTTACAACTCTTGAAAAATTTAAAAAGTTCCATTAAATTTTTTACCAAAAATTAATTTGAAAGAAAACCTCCCTTTTAAAACGAAGCTCATATTCTCGAAAGCTTTTCTTCCTTGTTATCCAAAGGGAAAATCTCTTCAGGCCTCATCATCTATTATTATAGGTAGGGAATGGCAGAAATAAAAATGTATATTGGAACCAATCCATAAGACGTTTAAAAATTTCTTGGGAACTCACGTGTACATGCCCTGGTCGGTGTGGGGATCATGTAGGGAAAATCAAACAATACAAGAGGTTAACCCATACCTTACCTTGCATTGTCGCAAATCCTATTACTTTGATTTCCCGTTTAAGAATCAAATGATCGTTAGAAATATAATGAAATTTAAATGATTATATTTCCTTAGGATGAGAGTCAAATAATAATGAAATTGTTTGGGTATACTTTATTTGAACAATTTTTGAAACATGTACAATAGTGTCTTCAATGATTCTTAATAAGAGTCAATGAGATTCATGTGTACAATAGTTTCTCAATCAGATTCCTATGTATAGCAGTGTCCTGAATCAGATTCCTATGTACAGTAGTATCTTCAATGAGATTCATGTGTACAATAATATCTTAATCAGATTCCTATGTATAGCAGTGTCCTGAATCAGATTCCTATGTACAGTAATGTCTTCAATGAGATTCATGTGTACAATAGTTTCTTAATCAAATTCCTATGTATAGCAGTGTCCTGAATCAGATTCCTATGTACAGTAGTATCTTCAATGAGATTCATGTATACAATAATATCTTAATCAGATTCCTATGTATAGCAGTGTCCTGAATCAGATTCCTATACACAGTAATGTCTTCAATGAGATTCATGTGTACAATAGTTTCTTAATCAAATTCCTATGTATAGCAGTGTCCTGAATCAGATTCATATGTATAGTAGTGCCATGAATCAGATTCCTATGTACAGTAATGTCTTCAATGAGATTCATGTATACAATAATATCTTAATCAGATTCCTATGTATAGCAGTGTCCTGAATCAGATTCCTATGTACAGTAATGTCTTCAATGAGATTCATGTATACAATAATATCTTAATCAAATTCCTATGTATAGCAGTGTCCTGAATCAGATTCATATGTATAGTAGTGCCATGAATCAGATACCTATGTACAGAAGTGTTTTCAGTGAGATTCATTTGTACGATAGTTACCAGATTCCTATGTACAATAGTGTCATGAATCAGATTCCTATATATAGCAGTGTCCTGAATCAGATTCCTGTGTACAATAGTGTCATGAATCAGATTCCTGTGTGCAATAATGTCATGAATCAGATTCCTGTGTGCAATAGTGTCATGAATCAGATTCCTGTGTGCAATAATGTCATGAATCAGATTCCTGTGTGCAATAATGTCATGAATCAGATTCCTGTGTGCAATAATGTCATGAATCAGATTCCTGTGTACAATAATGTCATGAATCAGATTCCTGTGTGCAATAGTGTCATGAATCAGATTCCTGTGTACAATAGTGTCATGAATCAGATTCCTGTGTACAATAGTGTCATGAATCAGATTCCTATGTATATTCCTATTATTCAGTAGTGTTTTCTGTGAGATTCATTTGTACAACAGTGTCCTGAATCAGATTCCTATGTACAGTAGTGTTTTCAGTGAGATTCATTTGTACAACAGTGTCATGAAGCAGATTCCTATGTACAGTAGTGTTTTCAGTGAGATTCATTTGTACAACAGTGTCATGAATCAGATTCTTATGTACAGTAGTGTTTTCAGTGAGATTCATTTGTACAGTAGTGACCAGATTCCTATGTACAATAGTGTCATGAATCAGATTCCTATGTACAGTAGCTTTTTCAGTGAGATTCATTTGTACAACAGTGTCATGAAGCAGATTCTTATGTACAGTAGTGTTTTCAGTGAGATTCATTTGTACAACAGTTTTCTGAATCAGATTCCTGTGTACAATAGTGCCTTGAATGAGATTCATTTGTACTATAGTTTCTTAATCAGATTCCTATGTACAGTAGTGTTTTCAGTGAGATTCATTTGTACAGTAGTAACCAGATTCCTATGTACAATAGTGTCACGAATCAGATTCCTATATACAATAGTGTCTAGAATGAGATTCATTTTATACAATAGTATCTTCAATGAAATTCCTATACACAATAGTGTCTTTAATCAGGTTCATTTGTGCGATAGTGCACGTGTTTTCTGGTACAAAATAGTCCACTGTAAAACCAGAAAAAATATAACTGAAAGCCTTATAGCTGTATTCGAGTTGTAGATATTTTGTTCCTAAATGGAATTTATATTTGTATTTGTTTTGCTGTATAGCTATCTGTCTGTCTGTCTGTCTGTCTCTATTATTGATCGGATTATGTTTGGGATAGTATATACTATGTTCAACAAAATTTAAAATTATCGGAGAATTTGTTCTTTTTTCTTAAATTACAATTTTAAAAATATGTTTGATGGCACTCACACGAGCAGGATATTGGATTTACATACTGGCTTTCTTATTAACCGATATTTGTTTTGAGAACGGGGCGAGGTGGGGAAGATGTGCGTGTCTCTAAGAATCAACCCGTGTCTTGCACGTACTGAATTTATAATGTTTTTACCCTCTAGCCATACCCACGCATAATATCTCCACTATTTAAAAACAATTCCAGACAATCTCTAATGATACTGGTCGATGCTAGCGGGTTGCCTATTTCCTTCAGTCTTACATGAATTGTCGTCAAAAATGCCATCTTCTCATCTTGATCTGATAAGGTAGAAGAGATTGGAAACGATACAGTGATTGACAGGTGAACATATAATTGACCACCTGTCATTATTAGCTGGTTATTCAGTACACAACGAGACAGACAAGCAAGTGCGTTCTTATTAGCATTTCTCGGGAGGGCTTGATAACTAAGTTCCACCAAGAGCCAAGGGCAGGGTCTGTGGGCCCTGGGGAATAATTCTCCAATAGGTCCCAATGAATTACAAATTGTGACGAAGTCAGGCCCCCTGAGCATTGTGGGCCCCCAAAATTTTGTCCTAGTTGTCATGCCCTGTCCGCTGCCCTGTTTCCACCTATCAGACAAATAAAATTATTCATATGTAGCATACACTAATTACTCCTTGGGCCCAAATCAATTGCTTTCCTAAGTTGGTTTGATCTTACATTTTCTGTTTTCAAGCAATAAGAAATTATTGTTTAATTTGAAATGTAGGTTTACAAAAACCCCTTTAAATCCGCACGATATCATCTGCATTTGACGGGATTTTTTTACCATAGCTGTGGAGAAAAACAAAGACATTTAACTGGACGTACTAAATCCTTCACCGTGATGTATCCAAATGTACCTATCAGAATCGACCAATGTTTTGCCAATATTTGCACTCGTCAAAAATCATTGCATAATATTTGCAGACTTTTGTTTAGAAAAATCTGAATCACATAAATCAACTGAGTACAAATTGACCAATATTCGTAAGCTATAAAATCGCTGAAAATTGATTACAATACATGAATGATTGGGAATTGATGGAAATGATCCACAGAATAGGGCTGCTACCAGTATTAGTTTTCATTAAATAAATTTCACTTTCAACCGATATGCATCTGATTTCACAGGGTCATTCGGATACGAGTCTACAGATGTGTCTGATACAGCATCCATCAAATTATGTAACAGCAGAGAACTTTTCACAGATGAGTCGGAAATGATGAACTTCCGGTGTCTTCACGCGCTAGGCCACAGCCTGAGTTTCATCACGGAAGTTCCAGAGCTATCTGACGTCAAATTTCTGGTTGGAGACAACGAGGATCCAGTCTATGGGGTCAAGGCCGTTATAGGAACAAGAAGCAGATACATAACAGTGTTTAGACTCATTTACACTCATTTAATTATAGGAATTAGACTGTTAAAAATAAAGCCACGCTTTTTTTACTTTCCGGGTTTTTTCCGAGTTCTTCCTCCAACAGTTATACTGGCCACCATGTATAGCCCATCTTGCACTGAACAACCTTTGCTACCGATAAATGGGTTCTTAATAGCTATTTATTTTAATTACACTCAGGGGTTTGAGAGGGGATATCATTTTCATGGGAGGCATGCTTCAGGTATCCAGGTATATACATATGTATGTGTGTATAGTGTTACGTGACTAGGTTCGTACAAAGTAAGAAAGGAAGGAGTGAAGCCAACAAGCTTTATAAATTTAACAAAATAATTTATTTCCCTAAAAAACAAGGTAAAAATATGAAAAAGGACTTACGATTTATGAATCTAATACAAAAACTATTCCTGGAATTTTAAAATATAAGTCCTATCACTAAAACGTTCTAATTGAATCCAAGTTCGAATCTCGATGAAGTTCCAAGATGGAAGGCGATGACGTCCTCCATAACCAGTTTTGTGCTGATGCGTCAACAGTTCCTTCTTGAATCACCAAGAATATAATTCCGGCTTTAGAATTCCGATCAATTTTCACAAAATGTTCTGTGTCCAAAAATTTTATAAGCACTAGTATTTTCCAGGGAATATAAATTATTAAATCCCAAAAATGGAAGAATTAAACTGGCATCAACAATAAAAACACCTTGTGCTCTGAAGGTGTAAAATTATGACTGACTAAAATTCACTGAGATGTGGGTATTAACCCCAACTAAAAAACACAATTTCAGACCCTGGTGATGGGTCACGTGGTCACATATTTCGAACAGCGCAGTAAAATAATATGTCAATTAGCACGTAGGCTACTATAGCCCTAGCTAAGAATCAATGACTCCCACACTGGAAATGAATTTAAAAATAGTCGTTTACAAAATAGAGCTAACACGCAAGCCAGGAATGACCTTGATTACGACCAATGATTTTCACTCAGTGTTTACGAAATCTGAATCAAGGTCAGGAACTAGGTCAGCTAAAAATATAATGTAGCAATAGGATTATTTACTAGAACGGAACTGAATTTTCTAGAAATAAAGTCAAATCCAGTGAATGAAGTTATTACAATAACATGTAATGAAATAAAAATTAAATTAAAGTGAAATTAAAACTAACACACAAGTAATTAAATTACATATACGTAACAATAGATAAATTAAATGTGTATGTATGCGTATATAAATTTATTTTTTGTATATGTGTATTATTGTACATGCATGCTCTCATGTTAGTATTTGTACAAATGATTATATATATATATATATATATATATATATATATATATATATATATATATAGAGAGAGAGAGAGAGAGAGAGAGAGAGAGAGAGGTGCGTATGTGTGTGTTAGTATGCGTGTGTTATCTTGAAATTATTAATGCAAACTATTTTATTTTTTTTGGTATTCACTAGTTTCTCTCTTTTTTATTACCTTTTTTCCTTTCATCTTCCCAGTGGTTGTCTTATGGTTTAAATAATGTAGCAAGATTTATGTATTACATGTGTATTGTATTTATCTCTCTGTCAATAAAATTTTTTTTTTTTTTAAAATTCAGGGGAGGTAGCAACACTTTTTTTAGCTGGCCTTTATGGCGTTTTATTACTACGCGCTTACGGTACGCTGTAGTTACGTTTGGGTAAACACTTCGATGATCTTGCATTCAGAGGCAACAAACAAATATAAAGCTTACTTTGCAAGTAAGCACGGCAACTACTCTCTTGCTTTTATGTTTTAATTTCTTTTGCACAAATAGTAAGAAACAGCCTTTAAAACATATAAATATGACACAGTAATAAATTATTGATACTAGTTTTTATTGCATAGTGATTGATTTCATATTCGTTGGCTACAGGTAAAACATTTGATCAGCAACATGACAGAGTGCTCACTCATGGGGTAGCTAGTCTGTACATACTCGGCCTTTTTCATCCAGAACTATCGGACATAAATGGCCGAACGATGGTCCGACCTTGGGATCGCCTCACACTGTAATCTCCATTTGCGATCATTTGACGGTGCAGGCGATCAGAAGTAATTTACGGGGATGGAAATAACATATTTTACTTATATTTATTAAATATCTTTTAAAAATATCGGCAAAAATGCTAATATACAGAGGACATTTGTACAGTTTACGGGATGCTTCGGAATCTTATAATAGCTGCAAAAAATCCAATTTAATATCACTAATCAGCATAGTGATTATCATAGACCTCATAGTTCCAGTCCAGGTAATTTACGTGACCAGTAGTTGAACGACAATAAGAAAAAATCAATATGTTCATTATTTCGGCTAGAATTTCAAACAGCTGTTCAAAAACTAACAAAAAAGTCCCATGTTCACTAATGTTTCAATAAATTTGTTATATATAAATTATACGTTAATAGGAGACTTGTTAGCTGCTTGGTATATTTGTATAGGTTGTAATGTAATTAATGAAAGACCCAGTCTCTTGGTCAGATTACTTCACCTCATATACATAATTGATAATTTATCAATATTGTTCAAGACACATACCTGCATAATCTTTGGCGATATTTTATTTAGAAGCTTACATGCACATGAGTTTCACAGTGACCTGTGCAGGAAGCCATTTTGATTACACAAATCTTCACACTCCCTCATATTAGACGAATGGTATGCTTTGAGACCTCATTAGACGGACGTCTCATGGTTTCACCGTTAGGAGGTGAAAATAAAATGTCTGTCTTCCAATTTCAGAGCCTTCTACAATTTAATATTGAAGCATATGAAGAATGCAGAGGAGAACCACACACCCAAGAAGTCAGCACCACGCAAGAGCAAAAGGTGTTCTGGGATGTCCCAGCATTTAGAGATCCCAGTCTGAAGGTACGGCACATGTGTCTTCCGTAGGCTGATCCAGTTCGTTCACTCAGGGTCTGTCAATATCACTGTGGAAACCGTCGTTGGTGGGTATCCTCTACTAACTAAGTAACTAAGTAACTAACCATATATATATATATATATATATATATATATATATATATATATATATATATATATATATATATATATATATATATATGATTCTTTTTGTAAGAGTCATTTTGTTAATAACATCTTAAATGGTTATGTCTTATGCTCGTAATCTGCACTTTAAGGATGAGCAATGTATAGCGGGTGCGTTGTTTCATTCATAATGTTTCAAGGTTGAGACATACAATAGTTCAGATAAACATCAAGTGATCCAAGAAGGACAAGGTTCTTGTGAATGGAAGTCATGCTTTTTTTTTTTTTTTACGTAAAAGATTCCTGACCTATTTCCTGATTAGCCAATGTAAACCACGTGACCCTTGTTGACTTCATTCTCGCAATTGGGTGTTAGCTTTGTATTTAATAGAATTATTACGCGGAAGTAGACATTATTAGTAGCAGCACTGGTCTTGGAAGAGTAATGTAAGAGGATTGATTGATGTATTTAATATAATCATTCGTTGGAACTGTAGTGCTCTAAAGCTCCTTTAAAGACTATTTGGATTAATATTATATCTATACAGGAATTACTATGAATTCATTCGAAGACATTTGGATTAAAGGCTGTATTGGAATTATTGTGAATGCATTTAAACACATTTTGGGATTATATCAGTGATTTCTTCTGTACTGTTGACATATACCTTTGGAACTAATTCGGTTTCATCGCACATGTTCCTATTGCGTATTAACACACTGAAGCTGTTTAGTAATATGCTCTAAATTGTCTACTGTGACACTTATCCATTAATAATAACTCTCAGTAAATCATATATATATATATATATATATATATATATATATATATATATATATATATATATATATATATATATATATATATATATATATATATATATATATAAACACACAGAGAGAGGAGGAAGTATTTAATGGTTAAAGTTAAGACCTCCATTTTCTCGGAGATCTCAATTTCAGTTAGATTGAAATAAATGTGATTCTGTGTTTAATCCTCTATATTCCTGCTTGGTTACCTTTTCGATGAAACCTAAATTGCATCTTTTTAAAAACACAATAGTCCTACTGTAACTTAGTATGCAGTCGTAAACAGATAAAATGTCTGAGGGCGTTTGTTAAGTTTTGTTTTGGCCTTTTCATGACATATAATGCTACGAAGTTAGGTGAAAAGAGTTTGCGAAAAATATCTAAATCCTTGTCAAAGTGAAATACAAATAGATCCATACCCGAGTCAGTATTTTAAGATGTTGCTGTTTTTGTTTTTGCAGGCATGCTCTGTGGGGCAGTCCAGTTCGGATTCAGGGACCTTGAAAAGGCTTGCTTAGCGTGTCTGTCTGTCTCTTTTTCTCTGAACCATTTGTGTACAGCGTGGGATTTCCAAAGGACTGACAGAAATCTTGATCACCTCGGCCAGGGACTATAGTCAACACAATTCCGCGTCAGAGCTTTTGTCAAAAGTAATTTTATTCTACTTGTAGCCTACATTGTCGCTGGTTAAAGCTATTGGGAGTCGATAATAATAAAAGTTTCTCAAGTTAAAAAAGACTGATTAGACATGAGAGAGGTAATTTTTTCTATCCAAGTTACATTATAATCGGTTGACATGTCTTAGTTAAACACCCGGTTGACGTAATTTGTATGAATATCTGCAACGTGCCAGGACACTACCTAAAGTCATGTAACTGTTTGCCCGTGCAAAAGGACACCATCTACTAATTTGTCTTATCGTGAGCTAAAAATCTGAAGAAAAAACAGGCAAAACAGTGCACATTTTATGATTTTCTTTTCATATTTTATTTTTTTTCATGCCCTCGACCCCTCCTATATTGTTAGTTTGAACAATTGAAAATCACGCTCAATTACTTCTGACGTACAATTTATTTATTTATTTATTTATTTATTTATTTATTTATTTATTTATTATGCTAACAAATGTACTCCTTTTTCTATTTATTTCATCTGTGTGGCAAAGGATATACGAACGCTGATCAATGACATTCCATGATTCTACACAGCGTGCCTTATTTGTGCTAGATTCCGTCGAATTAGACACTGTATATTACTTATATTACTTTGCCAATCGGATATCACAGACATACTCACACAAATGGTTCAGAGAAAAGAGACAGACATACTGAGCATTGATCAGGAAGGAAGGAGAAAAAGAGTTGATCTGATTTATATTATTTTTTGCAACTCATCGACTAATAAATGAAATTGAAATCGCACACTTTTGTCCTTTTTTGATATTCTCATACTGTCGTATTTCTATTTCTATTTAAAATGTTTTCAAAAGGCTTTATGTATATTTAATTTCTCTTGTTTTAATTGACTTTTGTCCATAATTGAGGGAAGGAATTTGGGTCTATCTGACAGTTGTGTTTTTGTTTGGGCTTTTAGTTGTTTTATAAACAACACAAACATAGCTAATATTTGTCTACGATTGTAGATTATATAGTGTGATAATTGTCACTTGTAGATAAACATCTTTACATGGCCTTTTCATCTTGAAAGTTTCTAGAAATGATCTTGTTAATGAATTTGATGGGAAAATGAACATCATCCTGGTTATGTTATTGTGCTTTCAGTTTTTTACATAAAGGTAGTGATAAACAGAATTAATCCTTCCAATTTTAACATCAGTTTTAATGGAATCAATTTAAGTTGTGTTTCAGTTAATATTTTAGATGATTTATTTAAATTTTCACTGGAATTACAAAGTGCTGAATAATACTTTCAGACTAAATCACTATCTTGGGACTATTGTTAATTCATTCAAGGGTATTTTGGATTATATCATTCGTGATACATCAGGACTGTTAGCATACCAACACGGTTCCAGGCTATTGGTACATCAGCACTACCAAAATGGGAATTAATTCCGAACACCCCTGGAATTTTTATTGGAAATAATCTATACTTAAACACCTTGAATTTATTCGGAATACTCTATACTTTTGGGCGTGTGATATAACTTCTAGGACTATTTGGGATATAATTCATAATAATGTAGGTTCAGAGGTTCAGTTTATATTTTCACTTCGTTTATAGGAAAAAAAAAAAATTATTGTTGAGTTTACAAAACTTGTTGATTTTCGCTCTTTATTGTTACTATATATATATATATATATACATATATATATATATATATATATATATATATATATATATATATATATATATATATACTTAAAGTAAGTAACAGAAAGAGCGAAAATCGACAAGTTTTGCAAACTCAACACATTACGGCTCCAAAATAAAGTAACAAAAAAGAGCGAAAACCGACAAGTTTTGTAAAATTTAAAGTTGTGTTTATTTCCCTAAAGTACAAAGGGAGAAAATTTTAAAAATAAGTTACAGTAAAGTGAATGCAATCCTAAAGTCATAAACGTTCCCTCAATTCCAAAAGTATCCAGTAATCCGAAAGCGGTCGAAATGCATTTCGAATGATGGTCAGTAATGTACTGATGTATCAACGGTACAGAAGAATCACTATGATATATATAATCCCAAATTGTCTTTAAATGAATTCACAGTGTTTCCAATACAGCTATTATTCTAATTAATCTTAAATATTTCGAGCAGTATAATTCTAACGAATGATTAAATTAAATTAATTCCTGTCAATATAACTGAATAAGTTCCAGGACTGGTAATACGGCTAAGAATGCCTAATTTGTACAAAATAATTCTACCATATAGATCACATTCATAACCTAAACCGTAAACAGTGTCACATGGGTTATACTAGCTAATCAAGAATCAGGCCAGCCTAGTCTTTTAAAATAAAAGCATGGCCTCCATTCACATCACGTGATATTTACCTAAATTCAACCTTTGAACTTATGAATGGATCTATATACTATTAGGATGACTCTTCCTACAGTACAAACCCATTCATGAAGAAAACTAGTATCTAAGTTATTATTATTATTATTATTATTATTATTATTATTATTATTATTGCACAATACAGTAAAACTAACTCACTGACCTTAAGGGCAAAGGTTATTTGTGACTCGTAAGTCAATAAAACGGGAAGTAAGGCAATCAAACTACACCATTATAAACATGAAGGGGGGAGTACAAGACAAGAAACCCAAATTTAGAAATAAAATAAATAAGAGGAAAACAAAGTCTTTATAGACACAAAATCCTTTGCTTTTAGGCTATATGAGAGACATCTTTAATGTTCCAGCCAGTTCTATTTGCTGGGACGGGGTGAAGGGTGTCTTCAAAGAAAAAGGCCTGTATTCAGAATACTTTAAAGCGGGTCAGCCCAACCTTTCTAGTTACTGAGCGTGTGTTTCTGACACATATACCAATAGAAGTGACCAAATATAATGAATTTATCAAAACATATTGGATTCACTGTCTGGATACTATCTATTCAAAAGGTTTAAAATGTACAATCATATATAAACTTTGTTGAAAAATTATTTGTATTTGGTCACTTCTATTGTTATTAATGTTCGTCAGAAACATACACTCAGTATCTGGTTTGCTTGGACTGGGTCAGTTTTAAAGTATTTTTCCTAGAAGGTCTCTGATCAATTCTGTTTCTCAATAGCAACCTATGCACAGCAGCTGGTTTCCTTTATTTATTTGTATGTGCCCCACAGCCTGGTCCTAGCATATATAGCTGGTTAGAACATCAGGAATTTGTCTAAATTCTAAATGTGTCCCTTGCCCTTCGCTTTTGATGTTTCGGTATTATTCTCAATTAAAGATAATGAATTTAGGGAAGACAATTTGGAATGAAGCTGCCCTTGTTTCTCACCTTTTATTCCCTTGTAGTTGGGTTTATTGTTTGTGTATATATATATGTGTGTGTGTGTGTGTGTGTGTGTGTGTGTGTGTGTGTGTGTGTGTGTGTGTGTGTTTACAAATGTTCTAAAAGCTAAATGTCAGGATGGCCTTGCTCTTAGGAAAATTGAGCTTGCGCCAAATGGTCAGGTATAAAATGGTTTTAAAGTAACTAGAGTTTTGAGAGAGAGAGAGAGAGAGAGAGAGAGAGAGAGAGAGAGAGAGAGAGAGAATTTAAACAACCAATGCATTAATTTGACTTTAATCATGTTTTCATACATAACATTATTCAATATATTTCTAATTAAAGTTCAAATGATAATGCAGATTTAATTATGCATCCAGGAGGAAAACAATATAAATTTAAGTCCATCACTGAAATAGTCACAAAAGTGTTCATTATTTCACTCTAAAATTCTTCTTTTTTTCTGGGGTGTGGTATGTCCACTCACATGCCTGCTTCCACTGCCAATTATCATCTAGTAATCTTGAAATCACAAACACGCATTAAAATATTTGACAAGGCGTCTATTAAGATTGAGACACTTATTTTTATTCATTTAATTGTTTGCCAAACAGTATTTACTTATCGGTCTGTTGTTAATTACCACATAAACATCAGATCACAAATACCGCGTATGGGTTTTACATTTTCGGTTCATCGATCATGCTTTGAATGAAGTCCTAGTGGTTAATCGTTAGTGACGAGTGCCTTTTTTTTCGAAACACACCTGTCAATGAAATCGCACAAGTTATATTATTAACAATTAACACCTTACCAACCTAAAGACGGCAACATACATCAAAATAATCCGTATACTCGTCCAGTTACCAAACTGACAGAGTATATTATTAAGAACCTGTACATCGGCTGATCCTGCATATGTACAAATATTAGGATTAAAATGTAACGGATGAGCTTGAGAGGGGCCCACATATAAAGAGCGATATTTATTCATTATTTGTCAAAACTGGATTCAATTAATAACGGAATACTAACAAACCACAGCTCATTTTTTTTTAACTTGCCCATGGACAAGTTACTTGGAAACTTGAACTGGCCCAGGCCGAATTTGAGCTTGTTCCGGAAGTATGGCGAGTTGATTTGTAGATTCCTGATAGACAGTGTAATTCAAAAACGTACATTGTCTTTCTTTGAAACGATTTTAATCAAATTAATGTTTTTAAAATATGCAAAAATAATATTAGGTACTTTAAAATCTGACACATTGATGATAATGAACCATATAAACGCTTGTTGGTTTTGAACAGAATTGTTACATTCGTAACCTAAATTTTAAAGCCTTTGCGACCGTGCCTTATTTTATAGCAATTGCAAACACGCCGTATTTTCATAGCCTTTGCGACAATATAGTATTTTGTAGCCTTTGCGACCATGCTGTATTTTATAGCCTTTGCGACCATGCCGTATTTTATAGCCTTTGCGACCATGCTGCATTTTATTGCCTTTGCGACCGTGCTATATTTTATAGCCTTTGCAAACAAGCCGTATTTACAGCCTTTGCGACAATGTCGTGTTTTATAACCTTTGCGACCATGCCGTATTTTATTGCCTTTGTGACCATATCGTATTTTATTGCCTTTGCGACCATATGGTATTTTATTGCATCCAGTCTCTAAATATACACATCTTATTTAGTTAATGTATGCTTTTGCACATAACGTGAATACTGTGCGTTAAAATACATCTCGACCCCGTGTGAGATGGCCCTTAACTCAACAGCCCAATAAGAGAAAAAAAAAAAATCTCGTTGTAGTAGTAGCAGTAAGCAAGTAGGTAAGGAAATATAACACGGAGATGATCTTTTATTCATGAATTTATTGGCAATTAAGCCGATTGGCCATCAGCAGGTTCATACACATGCATTAAGTTTGTTACAGAAATTGACAGTGCCACGTTTGATAAATACAATACATCACAACTAAAGAAATATACTATCTTATACATACGCTCATTCCCACGTAAACTCTTACATATATACACTTGCACATTATATATGTATATACATATACACATACACACTCATAATACATACATGCACACACAAGTGCATATATATATATATATATATATATATATATATATATATATATATATATATATATATATATATAATGCCAAACTTATTGAAAAACTCGTACAATGTTACTCTTGTACTGCAACCAAAATCTACCAACGTGAGTAAGCACTACCCAACTTCGCAGTATACCAACACAGGCAAAAGAAAAGCCCCAGAGGTGCTATGCAATCTCGTAATGGGTGCGAAAGCAAACAAAATGCATACAAGACATGGCGTAGTTATCGAAGCAGAATCGATGACAACACAAGTCTCTGGAAAAGGGACAAAAAGATAAAAGAAAAGTACGTACAAGCCAGACGCGTGTGTGATTTGGATTTTTTTTAAATCGTAGCTTTAGCAATCTGAGTCATATCGCTACGATGTTTGCAGTGTGACAGTTTATAATGATGTCTAGCACTGGAGCATCATGCCGCATCATGTCCCACCCAGTCACATTATCCTGACACCAGACCAACAAGTATTAGCACTAACCTCTTAATGCTGCGCGCCTAGCGAGTCAGCTGTTAGTAGCATTTTTATAAGTATTTGGTATGGCTTGGCCGGGGTTCGAATCCGCGACCTACCGTATCCAAGGCGGACGCTCTGACCGCTTAGGCCACCGGAGCGGTTGCAGGACAGACGTGATGTACCAACCTGTAATTACAGACATGAGGCACATCAATCTAGGTACAATGATGATACCTGTACCTCTGTCAAAATATGTGTCAAGTTCAAGGTGACATTTGTTCTCCGTGTCTTACCGTCCAAGGTATCAATCTGTACTGTATATGCCAAGGTTTTAATGTCTCTTCCTCTAGTTCGGAAACAAAACCCCAAAAATCTATCCTTAATTCTACCCAGATTGGAAAAAAAATTGCATTTTACATCTTTTGGCTCGCAGAAGAAAGTTTTGCAACTTCTCAACCTCAGTGGAAGACATCTTACCATCGATGAACTAAGACTTACAATACAAAATGAATCCAACCTTGCAAGTCATTGGACTATTCGAAACGCTTTTAAATTGTAAGGTACCTGACTGCGCTATTTCTATTAGGAACGTTACTTTGGAATCATTAATACCCAATAAACGTGCGCAAGAATAAAACATATAACGATGGCCAAATTTCACGTGACAACAAGTGACTACATTTGTGTGTGTGTGTGTGTGTGTGTGTGTGTGTGTGTGTGTGTGTGTCTCTCTCTCTCTCTCTGTGTCTCTCTCTCTGTCTGTGTCTGTGTGTGTGTACGTCTTTCTTTCTAGCTTGGGGTTGGGGTCCAGAAATCCCGGATACCCCCCCCCACCTTTAGATCCGGCTGTGGTCTTCACCAGTCTAAGCTAAGCCCTTATTAAAACAAAAGCAATTTAGCTCTTTGTGTGTCCACTTAAGCCCTTTGAAGTTTTGTGTCTGATTTCCTTGAGGAGATAAAAGGCGTATACCGTGAGGGTTAGATCTTAAATCTTAACCGTCAAGTAGATTAGATGCCTAATGGTCATTTTGATCTAAAGACTCATCGCACACGCCTTTCGCAATATCTATTAAACATATCAAGGGTATGTTGCTGACGACTCCACATTGCATTCAACTGGTAAATCTCTTGACTCCTTTGAAAATAAACTTCAAATCGACTCAACAATATAGTACATAATACATATTAAATCCTCTGAAAGGAAATCTATGACAATCTGAACAAAGCATCCCCTGTCGACCAACATGGATTTATTTCTAACTTAAAATGGTTCAGACGTGTCTACTGCTAAAAATATTTTTTTCTAAAAATTAAAACTTCTTGGTCTCTACATTGATCAATACGTCAGCTGGCGTATCACATATCTGCAATTGTCGTCAAAAGAACGAGTCTCTTAAATTTGCTGTCGAAATTTCTATCTCACCAGTTACTTGAACTTTATTTTTTGAGGCATGTAATACCACTGATAGACTTCGGCTGTGCCATGCAGAGAAACACATCAAGAACAGGGCCGTCCAAATAATTCTGAAACTGCCAATTACGATTCCTTAGAAAGTTTTGTTTTCACACCTACAATGACTACTTATACCAACCCCCAATATATTAGCAGTATTCAATGCTTTCCTCTGATGTATCATAACAAAACTTTATTTATGAATATGACAGATATTAATGCATGTATTAAACAATGAAATGCAGATGAAATGAAATTAACAGTGAACTAATAATAATAATAATAATAATAATAATAATAAAAATAATACATTAATTACATCATGTAATTTTATATAATTTTAAACACCAGTAACCATAATATTACGTTCAATTTGAATATAATATCCTCGAATTCTAACCTGGGTAGATTTCGTGCAAGTTAGTAATTTAATACATTTCAACATACACGGACCGTTCTAAAAAAATTAAGGTAATAATACTTCTTTCCTAGTAGCAAATAACATTACCAAAAGACTCGTTTTATTTATACTCGAGTAGAAAAGAACTCGTTTTATTAACACACCAGTATACTCGTGTATAAAAGGACTCGTTTTATTCATACTCGAGTGGAATTACTGTGTGAAATTTCCTGACCATCAAAACAAAGGTCTCAAAGAAGCGTTTTTAAATGAAGGAAATGCAGCTATTCAGGAGCTGGTTGATCTGATGGTTAAATCTTTCATTCTATTACCAAGTTCTTGTATCCAAATACTCGGACTCAGATCAGGCAGCGGACTAAAAAAAAGAGTTAAAAATTTAACTGTGAGGGATATGGATTGATAACCCAAAACTGGCTTTTAGATTTTTATGATATTTGTTAAAAAAAACAGTCACTACAATACATAGTTCATTTACAATGCGCTGTTGCATAAATGAATGAATAATGACGGTAGGTACCTGTGTGCACATACATTCTGAGAGAGAGAGAGAGAGAGAGAGAGAGAGAGAGAGAGAGAGAGAGAGAGAGAGAAGTTGGAATTCATAGTACACATATTTACCTAGGTATTTTACAGTTGTTAAATCTTCGTTTTTGAGTAATAGTATCAGTTTGAACATTCTTGGTTTCTACCAATGATAAAGATCAATATAAGCTTTTAAGTGAGAGATATAGAGCACATAATAAGAAAATTTGAAATAGGAAATCGTTTTCTAATATTATTGCTGTTATCAACCTTTTCGAAATGAAATAATTTTATCTTGAAACGGAAATTACGTAAGAGGAATACTACAGTAAGGATTAAAAGGAATCAAACCGATTATTAAGGAAACAAAAAAATCGGTGATGCTCGCGGCAACAAGAATGTTAATATTAAGAAAAATGTTGACTGAAGGAAATAACGGAAATTACGAATTATATCGCTCAAATCAAAGAAAAGCGTGAGTGCACATTTAATTACCTTTGAATAGTGTCACTATGGGAATGAACTTACAAGTATTAATTATCGTGATGCACGTGGCATAATCTTTCCACCACCTAATCAGACGTCTGACAGAAGTTGAGAACTTTGTTCACCACCCGTGACATTGCCATACTTCACTGGTCCCTTGGCAACGTTCTTTTACAAAACGTCACCTGCTGTCATAAATGTCTAATTACCAAGCAAGCCTACTCACAGAGTAATTTTCTGTAATAGCAAAACATGCCATGTACGCTTTTATAAAATCGGACCAAAAGCACAAGACTTCATTTTTTGCATCGACCTAAAGCCGATACAGTTGTATTTTTGTTCCAACCGGACCAGTGCTGCAAGTCTAACGATGGAGAGATGTGATGCTAGTGTAGCTTTGTTGGATGCTGACCACATGGAAATGCGTGCCTGTGTATCTGATGGTAAGTGTAGTTATATTAATTATGTAGTACTTATTGTGGTATTAGTAGAAGTAACAGTGGTGGTTTTAATATTGGTAATATTTTTATATTGGTATTATCTTACTGTATTTAGATTGAACATTTTTCAGCGATATCGACCATATATTGAGTTGTTTCTTATTTGTTATCTATCTATATTTAAAAGTCTTCAGAATTATAGTTTGTCATAGTATTAGTCAATTAACATTGATGCTACCTGAATGTTCATTGTTCATTACAACCTTAAAATGATTGTTTATCACCTTGAAGTTGATATTACTTTAAACTCCGGTGGCCAAGTGGTTAGAGCGTCCGTCTCGGATGTGAGAGGTCGTGGGTTCGATCTCGGGCCGAGTCATACCAAAGACTTATAAAATTGGTACTAACAGCTGCCTCGCTTGGCGCTCAGCATTAAGAGGTTAGTGTTAGGACTGGTCGGCCTGGTGTCAGGATAATGTGACTGGGTGGGACATCATGCTTCATGTAAGCAGCATGATGCCCCAGTGCCAGACATCACTATAAACTGCCACACTGCAGACATCGTAGCGATATGACTGAAAAATTGTTAAAACTACGTTAATAATCCAAATCACACACACACACACACACACACACACACACACACACACACACACACTTTAAACTCTATCATGTTATTTCACACGTGATCATCAATTCAGGAGACAATTAGAAACAGGTACAACTTAAACTCAGTCAGGCAATCATGATCTACAGAATGGACTAAACAGGTTTTTTAAAAGTTAGATTTTAAATCATGGTAAATAATGTTTCTCGTTGTGCTATCCGTACACAAAGAAGGATTATTGATTATGAATGAAATAACTAAAATGTGGAGTTTGAAATAATACATAACGCTTCCATCGAAAGTCTTAAAACTGAATCGGAATAAATACACATTTCTTTTGTATTATGACGTTGGTGATAGTGTGAATAAAGTTCAGTATACGTGACTGAGAACTAAATGCTATAGTTTATATAACGATTTATCCCTAAGCCATGTTTTTAGCAATATGTACTTTACACGCGGACAAGTGTAACAGCTGAACACATTAGACTGTAAACAATATACAGCTCTTAAGACATTGTGTTCTGTGAACATTACCGTATCGACTTACATTTATGTCATTATTATCAGGCAATCCTAGGTAGAGTGATGGAATTAATACGCAAATATTTTTACGGCAGTTCAAACCTTCAAAAAATTATCAAAACGTTTATCAAATTAATGCACAAATCACAACCACGCATATGTATTCCATATATTCTTACTATTACATGATCTGTGAAATGATTATATATGTTAGAACTAATAATGTATATACTGATATTTGTATATGAATATTCATGTATATATTTATATTTGTACATGACTATTCGTGTATATATTTATATTTGTGTATGAATATTCATGTATATATTTATATTAGTATATGAATATTCATGTACATATTTATAATCGTATATGACCATTTTACTTTAAGTCAGCAGACAATTATTGATTGTTTAAATTTCTCTGTAATAGGGTAGATAGTTTGGTAAATAAATTACTAAATAAATCAACTAGTGAATGACGTAATGATATTTGAATGGTCTAATCGCATTAAGTCCATTCCACATTGAAGAAGGAGACTATTGTCACAATGAAGTCTCTGCATTCGGTCTAAGCGTTCCATCTCATGAAGTCTATAGACCAGTATCTGTCAATTTTAGACTAGTACCTGTCATTAAATGACTAGTATATGTCATTTTTAGACTAGTACCTGTAATTTTTTTCTTCCTACTTATACAGTCAAAGTGTGGCTTGACCAGCTATATAATGAAATCGAAATTTAATGGCACCAAGTCATTTTCTATTGTTTAAAAAGCAAATATTGTTGTTATAGTCTTCTAAATGTTATTTTCCAGTTTGAATATTAATTAACCTGCATAATTAAATGCTTTGAATTTAATGAAGAATAATGAAACAATTTATTATATTTGTAAAATGTCTTTAATATATTAAAACCTTGATACTCACCCCATCCCAGCAGTATATCACCACTGGACAGTATACAGTTTTTAACTTTTCAATCTTTTATATAGTTTTAGGTATTGCCATTTTCAATATCTTTGCATCATGTGTGCATCTCAGAAACTTTTGTAAATAAGATTATTGCAATTATATCAAATGCATAGATTTATTCTCAGTAAAATTCTATCCTATAACTGGTATCCGCCTTTAGTCCTAGGCTGTCGCGGACAATATCCCAGAGATGTCCCCATCATCTGTATATTGTAAGTAGTTAATGACTGAATCAAAAGAAATTTGATTGCAAGTGAGAAATCAATACTTTTCCTATTGGTAAAGATAGATTTGAAAGGATTATTATGTTTTTCCAATTGTACCGATGCTTAAAATCTTTTTAATAAGCTACTGGGTGAATTACAGCATTAAAGACCAATGTCCCACTATGTAATAGTGAGAGAGTTGCTTCTGTCTTGACTGTAATCAAAAACCGCTGTTATGAGTTTTAATTTGACTGTAGTCAAAGCCGCTGACTTTGAGTTTTAACTCTTCTCTTGTCGAAAGTCACTTGTCTTTTAAGTTTTAACTCGTCTGTACTCAAAGACGCTGTCTTTGCATTTTACCTCGGCTGTAGTAAAAAGCCGCGAACTTTGAGTTTTAACTCCGCTCTAGTTAAAATAAGTTTACTCCTGATTGTTATTTAATTTGCTGTTTGACTTTGGAAAATCCCAAACACGGTGACTGACAAGCTCAAGACATAACCAATGTTAACTGGCTGCAAATGGAGGTTATTTAGTATACGTTTTAGTACAGAACAAGTTTTATTGTTACGCTTTATTGATACGGCTAGATAACTAAGTTCCATCGACCCGACAAAAACTTATTGATACGGTCATATGCAACCTATTCCTCACTAATGACATACCAGTTTGGAATTTAGGGCGGACCGATTGCGTACTTCCCTAGTGACACACCAGTTTTGGAATTTAGGGTGGACCGTTAGACTACTCCTCATTAGTGACATACCAGTTTAGAATTTAGGGCGGACCGTTAGACTTACTCCTCGATAGGTGACTCCTCACTAATGACATACCAGTTTCAAACAGGTCATAGCCTACTCCTCACTAATGACATACCAGTTTGAAATTTAGGGCGGATCGATAGGCTACTCCTCACTGATGACATACCAGTTTCGAACTAAAAGAGGAACCATATCCTACTCCTCACTAATGACATACCAGTTTCGAACTAAGAGAGGAACCATAGCCTACTCCCCACTAATGACATACCAGTTTCGAGTAAGATCCATAGTCTTTCAATATTTTTTTCCTCCATGTGATTCATATGAATTTAAATGAAATAATAATTGTAGCGTAAACAAACCTCGGAAAATGAATTACAAAATATGAATGATCGGGGTGAGTGGCAGCGACCGTGATAAAAATTTACTTTTTTCTCTCTTATATTTTGGCCATTTTTTGGTGGTGGTGGTGGTAGTGGAGAGAACACGTTTATTTTTTTAAACTCGTTCTAAAAATAAAAGACGTACTAGTAATTGAATGAGATGGGGTAGGGTGTGGTGGGACAGACAGATTTCGAATATTGAAACAGAACGGTATGTAACATACCGGTACTCAAGGACAGGGCTTCAAGATTTTGAAAAGTTTATGATTTTCAATGGTAGGAACAGAAACTCAATAGGTCTGTTAACCCCTCCCCCTTTCTTAAAGAAAGAAACACCTACCATTTTCACTTTCAATCGATATACAACTGATATAAAAACGACATATTTCAGGGTCCTCCGGTTACGAGTCCACAGATGTGTCTGATACAGAATCCGTCAAATCATGTGAAACCAGAGAGGTTTACGTGGACGAACCGGAAATAATGACCTTCCGGAGCTTGCACTCGCTAGGCCACAGCTTGAGCTTCATCACAGAAGTTCCTGAGCTATGTGACGTCAAATTTCTGGTTGGAGAGAACGAGGTTCCAGTCTATGGTGTCAAAGCCATTATGGGAACAAGAAGCAGGTACATAAAAGTCTATAGCCACTTCTGAGTACTGGAATTGCATGCGTAACAGACATTTGCTATTTTCAGAAGTTAATTTAATAATGAAAAAAATTTTGCACGATGGGAAGAGTTTTTCAAGCATGTTTAATTGGTTAGACATTTATCAGATTATATCCAGTGCTGAAACACAAGCACACGGGGGAAAATGCGTATGTTGGATTACAGTGACGCTTTTTCAGAACCACTGATCAGCATAATCAATATCATGGACGTCATCGTTCCAGTTCAGGCATTTTAGGAGACCACTAGCCCTTAACTATATTAAACATAATCTGTTCCTTTATGAAAATCAAACAATGTGGATCCTTTCGACTAGAATATTAAAAAAAAATTTTTACAAGGTAAACCAACCATATTAAAAAAAAAAAAAAATGAATAAAGGGCGTTGATTAGCGTAATATGTAGACACTGTTGCATCATTTGTCAGCTGCTTGGAATTTTAGCATATTCTTATAATGTAAATTAAGTGATTAAAGTTTAATTAGTAAATTAAGTGATTAAAGTCTAATTAGCAAAATATACCAAGACCATGGAGTATAATATTTTACCTATTGCGCATCAATTATAATTGTATAAATATTTATCCAGGACACTTAGCTGCATATTATTGGTGATTGTGTGTACGTTGATTTTACACAATGAACTGCTCACCTCTGTCCACGTGGGTTCGAGTCTCGGGCTCGGCCAATGTGTTTATGTCAGAAAGCTTGCCAATACCTTTCCATGGATCAATGGTTCTTATCTGGGTTTTCCCGGGTTTTTCCTCCACCATTTATACTGACAGCCGTGTATAGCCTATCTTGAGCTGAGAAATGGTGTTAAACCCCAACAACAATTACAACACAGTGAACTGCTTAAGAAACTGTTTTGATTGTACAGAATCGTCACGCTCCCGCAAATTTCACGTCTGCCATTAGGTATTACTGAGGCCTCACTAGAAAAGATGCATCTTATGGTAGCATCGTTATGAGGTCAATACAGAATGTCCGTCTTCCTATTTCAGATCGTTCTTCAGTTTGATACTGAAGCATATGAAGATTGCAGAAGAGAACAACAAGTCAACACCGCATAAGAATAACAGATATCCCAAGATTTTCCATCATTTAGAGATCCCGGTACGACGGTACGACCCGGGTGTTTTCCGTCGTCTTCTCCAGTTCGTCCACTCAGGATCTGTCAATATTACTATGGAGACCGTCGTCGGTAGGTGTATCAATACATATCTTTTAAGGAAAAAACTCATTTGTTGTATTTAATAATTTAAAAACGTCTTTAAACACCGAATACACTGCTATGGTCTTCTACAATACCACCAAATAAGAAACGGCAGCAATTTCGATGATTCATCAAATTACCGTGATGTTCCCTTTGCAGAAAAATCGGGTCACAACTGGCTGTACACAAGCCTTTTCTTATAATCAGACCAATATCCTTGTTTGGAACTGTGAGTGTGATTGGACTTGTACTACTTCTACTAAACGCGAAGGGATAGTAATTTACCCACCAAGAGATGGTGCAAAAGCTGTTTATTCAACAAAGTATATGCATACGATGACATAAGGCGTGAAGCAATGCATTCAAAATTAACGTTACTGTTTAATTCCAGGTAATAATAATAATAATAATAATACTATAATTTGAATAATAATTTGTGGGGTGACAAGTTAAATCGAATCATGGAAAATTATTCCATATATTAAAAACATAATAAATATTGACAATACAGTAACCAATATAATATTGCCGTTGTAGGCAGAAGAAAAAAAAATTTCATTTATAATTGTTGTTCATAACGTTAGAGGATACTGTTAGAAGCATTCGTGTTTTTCAGAAATAGCATATTGTTGGTATTGTTTGAAGCATGCGTGTTTTTTCTAGCTTTTGGATATTGTCTGAAGCATGCGTGCTCTTTAGAAGCTGGATCAGGAGTTTGAATTAAAATAAACAATATGCAGATAATAAAAACAGTGTTTAACCCTGTTATCCCGATTTCAATATCAGGGTCTAGTTTGTGTAAAAGACTGGGACCACGATTAATAAAATATATCTTTACATTTTACGTAACATACTCCTGTTGAGCAGATCTGTGTATAGTCTTCCGCTGACGAAATATGCCCTTTTCGGAAAAAAAAACACAAATATCCTTTCCAAATTTTCAGGAGAGATCAACGAAAGTATCTGGGTAGAAATATTGCGACCCTGGTCTTAATCTCTCGGGCTTCTGCTTTTATTATTTTCTTTTTCGGTCGGTTTTAATCTTTTTAATTTGGTTCACTACAAAGGGCAATAAATCCTACCAATGCTTAATATTTTTCTAAGGGGACAAAATAAAAACAGTGAGTTCATTATTTTTGTTCGAATTAAATGCTGTTTTAATTCTACTATGTAATTAATTAAAATCTTCATCAATGCTATCAAAATTCTTGCTGAGACAAACACTTTTGTATCGCACTAAGGTCAGTCTCCTAAGAATTTTCTGTTTGTGGGTTCCAGGTATTATGTGTGGAGCTGTTCAGTTTGAATTCAAAGACTTGGAGGACGCATGCATGGAGATGGTGCAGCGCGGGATTTCCCGAGGACTTACGGAAATTTTGATCACCTCGGCCAGGAATTATTGCCAACACAAGACCGCATCGGACCTTTTGTCAAAGGTAATTTATTCTCCATGTATCAAACATATTCTCGCCCATGCGACAGAGAAATCGAGCTGTTTTGCTATCCTTTTCTTATCTCAGTCTGGTTGTCTCAGTCAGGTCGTCTCAGTCATGGTGACCACGCGCTAGGAGTAAAAAGAAGAAACCCCTGTTGTCCGCTGCTGTGCCTGACAGAGCTGTTATAAAATCAAACAATATTTGGTATTATGCTAGAAACTACACACAGCATGGCAAATTTATCCTATCTGGAGCTTAGTAAATTTTCAGGTCAGCGTCATTAAATGTAGCTAAAAGTATCTAATTGGTTTTAAATATTTCGTGTGAAACGAATCAAATACTTTTAGCAAAATTGAATGACGTTAACTTGAAAATTTACTGAGCTACAGATAGGATAAAACTCGCGATGCTATGTAAAACGAACTATAACAGAAAACACTGTTCCAGACACATAGGCAATACACATCACTGACTACAAATATCCAAACCCAAGAGCATCCGCAAAGCCGGCAACACCCAGAAATGTGTTATGTCAGGCCTGCATTCTTTAAACTTTGTCAAACACCCTCAACCTGACTCAGTTGAATCAAACATTGTAACCAAATGAAACTTCATACATTTACCAATCAGAGTGATTCATTCATCGGTCCACACAATTATTCCGCAATATTTCCATGTAGCGAATCTGTATCAGTACTAGGAACACTTGTCATATTTCCAGGACAGAATATATAAATTTCCAAGTATAATATATTTATATTAGAAATCTCCTCGCAGTCATTACACACTTCGTTAGAGTTGTGTACTGCACTGTATCGCACCATAGAACATTTTCCATCTTTGAACTGATGAAAACTGAAAGTTAACATTATAAATTATATTAATTATTGTTATTTTCATTTGACATCGAATGATTAAAAGTGATAATACAGTAATAATATCAAATGATTTTATGATTCTATTTTCTCATGCTTAGAACTTGTGTACAGGGGGGCATCCCATTGCCCTCATTAACATATTCGTATTAAGGAGCATACAAAGTTATAACTTGTTTTTTTTTCCTTGATTTTTTTTTTTTTTTGTGTTTTTTTTTTTTTTTCATTTCTAAGAACAGCATATCCAACTAGATTCAGGGGCCCCGAGTGGCCGAGTGGTCTAAAGCGCTATCCGTTACGGATCACTGCCATCTCACCTCTGTCTGCGTGGGTTCGAGTCTCGGATTCGGTCAATGTGGGTATGTGAGAAAGCTTGCCAATAGCTTCTCGTGGGTCGGTGGTTCTTTCCGGGGTTTTCCCGGGTTCTTCCTCCACCATTATTACTGGCCGCCATGTATAGCCTATCGTGTGCTGAAAAATGGCATTAAACCCTACAACAACAACAACAACTAACTAGATTCTACTTAGATAATTATTCAGATTTTTATAAAAGAGTGCAAAACCTGATGAGTTAAAGTACTTTATGAATACTGTCATATCTGCTTTCTATATCGCAAAAGTGAAGAGTCATTTTAATTGATCAGTAAATGGAAAAAAAAATTGGGTGCGAAAAATATCAGTGTTTGTACTAAGACAAGAAAATAGACAGAACCTCGTGGGGGAGACAAATAATGTAATCTGTAGATTTGGATTTCTTTGTCTCGGTGCAAACCCTAACACAAATTCTCATAATCTCCTCACATATAAAATTGCTCATGTACTTCACTTTAACGAAATAATTTGTAAGACTTGGCATCTTGGAAACATTTATATGAACTATGTTCAGTTCATAAAACAGCCAGAGAAGGTGTGGTATGAATAAGGATAAAAAATAAGAAACTCTGATAGCATCCAATCGTACAATCCACTTTTTTTTCTATACCACGTTTTCCAAGGCATAGCAATTAAAAGATGCTAATTAGTGTAATTAGTCAGTATTACGATCAATCTCGGACTAGTACTGCATGAAACTATTGGTTCGATTTTCTGAGCACAGGCTCGGCGTGCATCTTTGAAGCATTGATGCAAACACAAGTACTATTTCCTAAGACTGATAAGCGCTCTAAAGTTTCACTGTTACAAGTTGTCATTTGGTAGACCATCTCTTTTATACGTGCTGATAAATACAGATGTTGTCTGAGCTGTCACGGATTAAACAATAGAGAACTGATGATAATAATAAAAGTTTATAAAGTTAAAAATACGAAGATTGGACATGAGACTTTAATTTACATCATAATCAGCATATGCGTTATTGTTATCCATATTTATGAAACCAGCATAAATGTTTACGTAAGAATACGAATGAGGGAAAGGCGGCACGACCATACAAATTTAAATCGAAGCATTGTTGGATTTTGCAGAAAATGTGGTTTGTCTCCTTTTAATTCCTCGATTACATGTACGATGAATCGGTGTAGCAAGATCGTCAGCTCGAACAATTTATGCCTATAAAACTGAACTGTACCCCATTCCCCCCTCCCCCCGCTCCGTTCCCACCGATTCGTTCACCCTAACATCTCTAGTATCTAGAAATAACGCTGGACTACATAAACCGTTAGAATTTTGAAACTTGTTTATTTATTTATTTATTTATTTATGCCAAATATTCGTGTTAATTAAAACAACTTTCCTTTTTTCTTTTCTTTTAGCTCTGTTGTGCAGGACCCATGAAAGCTGACAGTAAAATGCCATCTGTCTAGCAATCGTGCCACATTCGTCTAAACTACGTCCTATCATGGGCTCAACCGTAGACAGAGAATCACACAAGCCAGTACTCAAAGCCAAAGAGAGATATTATTTTTGTTACTTATAGACTAATAAATGAAGATGAACTTTAGGATAATTTCATGTTTTGTGTTGAAAATGTTCTACTTTCACAATTTTTTTTCTTCTATTTCAAACATTTGTATTTCGCCAACCGAATCGTTCACTGTTTCTTTAGTTTTTCTCCAAAACACTGAATATAAGCACACCCATCACAATTTATGACTGCACACACAAATGACAATTTTATTCCTTAAATACGATAAAAATAAAGATATTTTCTCAAAATCTGTCTCGTAGCTTTATGAAAATTATCAAGTTTCTCCTATGCAGTATTAACAGCTGTCTTGTTAGACGCTCAGCATTAAGAGGTTAGTGTTAGGACTGGTTGGCCTGGTGTCAGGATATTGTGACTGGGTGGGACATGATGCTACATGTCTTTGGCATGGTGCCCCATTGCTAGACATCAATGTAAACTGCCACACTGCAGACATCGTAGCGATATGACTGAAAATTTTAAAGCTACCTTAAAATAATCCAAAACACAAAACAAACTCAGTCTCTCTCTCGCAAACACACACACACACACACACACACACGGTAAATCAGGCTATTTGAAATCTCTGTCCGGCTATAAGTTTAGAGGAAAGTCCCATACTGAAATCCCATACGTCCTCATTTTGCATCACTAAATTAATCAGAATCTATTTCACCCAAACTTCGTCTAAATTGTCCTTGTACACATTTGTTTATTCATTTTATTTTATAATATATATTGAAATTTGTAACTGCAAATCATGATTTTTCGAAAGATTACACGTTTAACCCTGCAATGACATCACATTTGGAAGCGATGCGACACGAAAATGGAGATCGGTTTCTGCTTCATATTTGGCCTAGAATTTCAACTTGTAGATTTATAAGCGAAGATCTCTGCGCAGTTATGCGCATGATCGCACATTGCAATGATATAAAACAGCTTTCCTATTTCATCATTGTATCGGATATTTGCCTGTCATTGTTTTTGTGGTGCTTATCTGCAGGCTTTAGTTTCTACACGTGTCTAGTTAATTGATATTTTGCTTCCCTTCGCTCATGCTATATAATACAACACATATTTCTTCTAATTAAATTCCAGCTGCAGTTAACGAATTGCTTTTGTTACATCTTCGCTTAAGAAACTCAAAGTTCTGCACGATTGTTTGAACATTGCACGTACACCGAATGGCTGGTACTGGCGAAATTTTAGTCCATTGCAGCCACAAGTGGTCTACTCCACCTACCGCAAGTTTTATTGTTTCCTTGGCTCTACCTGTATGTTTATTGCTTTGATGCGTGGGCATTCATGATCACGCTAACCCTTTCCATGTATGTATTACACGTGCAATATTTGCAGGGAAAACTTTAATCCACGACTGCTGTTCAATGAGTAAAATAGTACGGCTGTAACGTTTACAGGCAGAAACGGATTAGTTTCCTTTAATGCCTGTAAACGTTTACGACATTGGTAACCATGAAAACGACATGCACGTCAGTGATGCATAAAACATACCGTATATACATGCGATGCGATAGCTGCACTTATGTCCGACAAATGTGAGAAATACCTCAAGACGTTCTGAAGTGTGGAAATACTTTTCTGTTGTTGACTGCGGAGATGGAAAGAAGAAAAAGGTTGTAAGTAATGTGTGTCAACTTGAACTCTCATACAGTCGGGGAAGTACTAGCAAAACATCTCTATTTTAAACGTTTTACATGCCAAAACGTCTCAATCGGCATCTGCTACATCAAAGACACCTACATCTCAACAGATAGCTGTAACAGCTTACCGATCCCTTGTCATGTCTCGTGATATATTGATTCGATGCACAGAGAAATGTACTTCAGTGTGCGCTCTAGATTTAAGACAATTATGTATTGTTGACCAGATGGTTTGAAAAATCTCGGCCACGAATTAAATCCAGCTTATGAAGTATAGAGTCGCCCTACTATTTCGAAATCTTTCTTCTCTCTAAGAACTAGAGAAAAATCCTTGGATGCAAGACGGTAAAAATCAATGTGGTAGAGTTTATGTGGACTTGTCATGCCACTGATGATTTCTTAATGATGACAGCGTACGAACCTGGGGGGCGGGGCGGGTTGGACTGGGCGCCAAAACAGCTGTTAATTTTTTTTCCTCCAAAATTACCGAAATTGTGTTTGTAAATTTGTTACTCTTGAATCCCTACCTTTCAGAAAATTGCATAACACATCCGTATAACAAGAATTTGCAAACTCATTTCTGCTGCCAGGGTGCGCTTCGTGAACGAACTGCTACTCCATCTATAGGCGCCCCCAACAACCCGCTAATCCACTTTCCCATCACGGCGAGTGAGAGGGATCTAGACATCGATCAATACTATTCGCCTGTGCATAAATAAATTAAAACAGACGACTATCTTCGAATAGTAATATGTTTGAGGTGAAAATAATGGGCCTAATGTGGAAATGACAGACATGCATAAAATGATGCTTGATTGTCTTGTGTGAATTATAGAATATATATGCCAGGAAAAGACAACAAATGTCATTAAGTCACATGAAAATCGTTGGCGGCCACGGCTCCGCCCCGGACCCCGCCGGGGGAGCTCACAGCGCTCTCCTAAACCACCTAGCTGATGGGAGGGAGCACTACAACATTGAAAACCTTCACCTGGTTTCGGCCCTTTGGTTCTCGTGTTCTGGACCTTTGGGGCATCATTGTCGCCTTGTGCGCCATTTACGCCACTGGTCCCACCCGGGTGCCATTTACCCTTAGTACACCTCTGTACGAAGCTTATTAAAGAATTTGGAATAAAACATGGTCGAGTTAGTCCACTAGTAAACGGACAGCGCCTTAAATATGATTGTGCAAAGAACCTGAAATACACCATGTTAGATGTTTTGGTCACTTTAGTTTTCAATCCATAGCGCATTTAATGCTGTTCTACTGCAATAGGAAAATGTTTCGTTGCAAGTGTTCAGTCGTGGCTTCAAATGAGCTCACTGCCAGACAAAAACATGTCAACTTGTCAACAAACCAACTTATGATTTTCCAACAAGGTGGCATTCCACCTATGGTAGAACGTTTGCTTCAACAGCGCTTAGCCGTCCACGCCATTCTACACTATATAAGGCTATCAAAATTGCATTGTCAGTGGCTAACATATAAATAGCTGTCAGCTGTGTCAGCCTTTAGCCTAGCACATTGATTAAAGGAGGGGTTGATTCTCGAATCGGTTCGATTAAACAGCATCGTTTTGATTATTGTCTTCCGTGTACAAGATTACACATTTTGGCAAATGTTACAGCTTTAAGTAGTATAGTGGGTTACCGTAGCGTCAATGGGAATTAGCATTACAGACCCCCCCTGGGCCAGTATAGCGTCAAAAAAGTAGGTCAACACCCTGGGCCAGTATAGCGTCAAGAAAGTAGGTCAACACCCTGGGCCAGTATAGCGTCAAGAAAGTAGGTCAACACCCTGGGCCTGTATAGCGTCAATGGAAATTTTTGTAGAGCGGTGACTAGGAGACTGGGGGTTTGTAGAGCGATAAGCGAAGGGTTTTATATATATATATATATATATTCGTTTAGGGGGAGACCAAATGAAAATTAAGATCTTTTCGAGGTATTGGAAGTGGCCCTGAAAAGGGCCGTTGTTTGTTATGTGATGTTAACACTATTCTGTTAACATACAGGACATCGCATAGGTCTTCTTATCTTCCTCAAATTTCTCAAAGTTTGTCTTAAGCTGTGTCTCACTTCTGGTCCGTAGATGAGAGTCCGCTTAAGACAGCCTTGTCTTTCCACATAACATCTTCTTTTCCAAAGAGTGGCACCGGTGATCCGGATGACAGTCCATTTTGTTTTCACATACATGGGTAAGTCTGTACGAACAGCATTGAGGATACCAAAGTAGAGGATTCTACGTCGATCAACATCTTCTCTGTGACGAGAACAGGTGAAGGGAATGAAGTGAACCGCGCTTATTTATAGTGGAAGACCGGATCGAAACGGATTGAAAGGGTTCACCAATCCTAACACGCGTTACAAAATTCAGTCACTTCGCGGAGTCTGTCTTCCAATCCGAAGAGAGCTACCTGTGACGTCACATTTCCTATATAGGCACACTAGCGTCTGTGCGCAGTGAATCGATGCGGTAGTGTTTTGTGAAACATGACGGAACCTAAGAAGACAATGAATTGGGGTGCACTGGCTGTGGAGACGAGAAGTAATGGTACAGCAGCAGCTACCAAAGTGAACACAGTGCTACTTCCCGAAGAGGTTGATTTCAACTGGGATTTAGTAGATTTTTTATCTTCTTCCCAAGAATTTGTTCCGGTACCAGTACCTTCGCCACTTTCTCCTTCATTACCACGTGTCGACGATTTTAAACAAAGACAGAGAGAAGAATTGGAGAAATTTTTACAGCAGCAGAAAGAAGCAGAGCAAGCATTTCTTCTTGAACAGAAACAGCGAGAAGAAGAAGAAGAGGCAAGAAGGAAACAACAGGAAGAAGAAGAAGCAGTAGAGAAGAAACAAAGTCTAGGAGAGAAGGAGAACAGCGAAAGTCAAACGGTCACGGTACTCTTGGACATTTTGGCCGAGTTAAGAAGTCTGAAACAAATGTATCAGACTTCTTTATTACGACCCAAGAGAAAAAGACCTTCCCGAGCCAAACAACCTAACCCTGTGACTACACCACAGATACCACCCCTAGTGATATCTACTAAATCATTGACAGGAGCAAGTCCACAAGTAGGCCTTGGCCGTGGCAAAGGCTTAAGACAGTTAAAGCGAATTGATTCTCGTTCCTGAGTTTGTTCTAAGGAAAAAAACAAACACTCAACAGTCCTTTTCAGGGCTACCCAATACTCTCGAAAAGAGTGACTATTCATTTTGCCAAAATCAATTAAAACTCAAAATCCCTTCTTTAACCCTATGATGTACGTGTTGTGAGTGTATGAGTGTAGGTCCTTATTATTTCTAAATAATGAAAACCAAGAGACACTTACGTTTTTTTCAGTTTGGTCTATTCTGTTACAAATTTTTTACAATTCAATATCACAACATAACACAACACAACACTTTTAAAAAAGTTCATAGATTTCTTCTGTCTCTTTTTTCTTTCACTCTCTCTGTTTTTTCAATTTCTTCACTTTTACACTTTTTTCCTCTTCTTCCTCTTCTTCTTCCTCACATTTTTCTCGTCTTCTTTTCTTTTCTGTCTTCTCTTTCTGAACGTGTCGGGGTTCTTCTTTTGTCGAGGTCACCTCTGTTTCTTCTTCCTCCTTCTCCTGCTCCTGTTGTTTCTTAGGGCACTCTGAAGACCAATGTCCTTTCTCTTGACAATGATAACAGGTATCTTGACTTTTGTTTCTTTTGACACTGGCCTTGCTTCTTTGACGGTCTGGACATTCTGTAGCCCAATGCCCTTTCTTTTGACAGATATAGCAAGTATCTTGACTTTTATCTCGAAAGGAAGGAGAGTAGTCCGTTGGTTTGTCTGAAGAAAACTTTCTTATCACACCTCGCAATGCTCTAATCAGAAGTTCGATCTGTGTGGGTTCTTCCATTGTGCTGGTCGGCTTGAGAGCGAAATGAATACTGAGAGGGGAGTCACTAGCCCTTTATATATGCCCTGGTCTGACACAGATATATAGGGTTCATGGTGTTTCACAGGTAGTCATTTGACTTTTTGCCGTCAAGATGAAACGATCGCATCATTTCGAAAAGAAAGAAGAAGAAGAAAGCAAGAGGCAGAAACGTGATTTATCGCCTCGCACAGTAGCTGAAGTCTTGGCACAAATTCATGCCAGCGATTTTGAAGATGAGATGAGTGAACCAGAATCGAAGCCTAAAGAGTCTACACCAAATCAAAGTCCATTACCACCCGTAAACCCTGAAAAGTACTACCATATTCGGGAGACGGACAAACGCTCTTCCAGAAAATTTAGAACCACAGCCTACACGTACGCAGTGAAATTTAAAGATTTCAAGTCTGACGTACCCTTGGAAAAAGCAGAAGGGTTCATCACCGATGTGTGGGATTCTTTGTTAACCACACTAAAACGGCAATGTCGAGCCAAAGAAGACGATCGCTTGAGACTTTCTATTCATCACGACAATTTGAAGTCTCCCGTTTGGATCGAGTTTAGCAGTCCAACAGAATTGACACCTTCCAAAATCATGGACAAGATTCAACACGTACAACAATCCAACGACAAATTTCACATCACGGACGGAAAAGCGACACTGTACATGACCCACGTGTCTCTTCCCCAAGGGACAGGTAAAAAAAAGTTGATGTTGGTAGACAACTTGCGTAACCTCAAGCGTAGTCTCGTCCAAATTAACAATCCAAAAGACAAGATGTGTTTAGCCCGTGCCATCGTGGTGGGACAAACGTATGCCGACAAGAACGATACGGTAGAATGGAAAAGAGCCTGGAAAACTATTCAACAATCGGACCGAGCCAAACAACGAAAAGAAGCAGAACTCCTGTTACAGCAAGCGGGGTTAGCTAAAGACACACCCTGTGGCATTCCTGAAATGCAAAAGTTGCAAGACGTCTTGGCTCCACGTTACACCTTGAAAGTTCACCCTCAAGAAGTGCGCGGACCTCTGTTGTTTCGAGGTCAAGATTTTAAAGACGGAAAATACATTCACGTCTATCATCACGATGAACATTTTGATACCATTACCAGTATCACTGCATTCCTGTCATACACTTATTACTGTGAGAAATGTGACTATGGCTATAACAATCGAGAGCAACACAAGCATTGTGGATCGAAATGCTCAGGATGTTTAGCTTCTACACCCTGTCTGGACGAAGGACAAGAACGAGTGCATTGCTCTGCTTGTCAGCGCACGTTTGTCAGTCCTGCCTGTTACCAACAACACCTAAAGACGCAAGGTTCACAGCAGAAATGTGCTTGTCAGCTCTTGAGATTGTGCCCTACTTGTGGACAAGGCATACGTACCAACAGTGCCAAGGCGCACGTCTGTTCAGGAAAGAAGCGATGTCACATTTGTCGCCAAACCGTGGACTTGGAACACCAATGCTACATTCAAAAATACCATTCCAAACATGAAGAAGAAGAAGATAATGACCAGAAGAAGAAAGGGAATTTCATCTTTTTCGATTTCGAATGCATGCAAGAGACTGGCATTCACATTCCTAATTTCTGCGTGGCTCACCGAGCGTGCGAGAAGTGCATCCAAGAGCCTATCTTGACTCATTGCCCTTACTGCAGCAAGATTCCTGGAGGACGTGAAAAAATCTTTCGGGGATCGAACACACTGGCCGATTTTGCCCAATGGATCTTAAACCCTATCGACGAGACGTGGAGCCAAGAAGATATCGAACGTTACGGAGATTGTCATCGCCATGCCACGGTGATGGCTCACAATTTCTCGGGATACGATGGACAATTTCTGTTGAGATACTATACGGAACAAAGTACCGAACGTCCGAAAGTCACTTTGAACGGAGTCAAAATCATTTCCATGCAAGTGGGACAAGTACAGTTTAAAGATTCAATGAGCTACTTGGCTATGCCTTTGAGCCGCATGCCTAAAACGTTTGGCATGACAGAAATGGCCAAAGGCTATTTTCCACACTTTTTCAATACCGAAGCCAATCAACACGTCGTTCTACCCCATTTGCCTGAGGCTCACTACTACGACCCCGACAACATGCGTACCGAACAACGAGAAGCTTTCTACGCATGGTACCAGATTCACGCTTTGGACCCTTTTGACTTTCAAGAAGAAATGTTAAAATATTGTCGTTCCGACGTAGACATTTTACGTCGCTGCTGTGGAAAATTTCGAGAACTGTTCATGGAACACGGAGGGATCGATCCTTTGAAAGAAGCTTGTACCATTGCCAAAGCGTGTTCCTTAGTGTATCGTCAACGATTCATGCCTGAAAACACCCTAGCTGTCATCAGTCCTCAAACGACCAATTTTGTCAAACGTCAATACTCGGTCAAAGCCCTACGTTGGTTACATTACTTGTGTGAGAAGGAAGACAAATGGATCCAACATGCTCGCAACGGAGGAGGCGAAAAGACCATCGGAAGGTATTCGGTAGACGGCTGGGACTTAGAAAACCCCCAAGATCGTGTACGAGTTTAACGGGTGCTTATTTCACGGATGTCCCATCTGCTACCCTCAACGTGACACTAAAAACCAGTTTTTACAACGGACCATGGAAGACTTGTACCAGGCCACTTGTCAGCGACGCTTGAAGTTAGAAGAGCAAGGATACCAAGTAGTGGAACACGAGTACGATCAGCGATTGAAAACCGATCCCGAGTTTAAGCGCATCGTGGAAAGTTACAAGCTGGTGGACCCTCTGAACCCGCGGGACAGTTTGTACGGAGGACGGACGAATGCCACCTGTTTGCTGTACCAAGTCGACGAGGAGAAAGGAGAAGAAATCAAATACTTGGACGTGTGTTCTCTGTATCCGTACGTGTGCAAATATTGTCACTTTCCCGCAGGGCACCCACAATTGCTGACGGAACACATTGACGTGGACAATATTCGACAATACGAAGGATTGATCAAGTGTAAAGTCTTGCCTCCCACGAACTTGTACCATCCCCGTTTTACCACATCATTGCCAAGGAAAACTGATGTTTCCCTTGTGTCGTACTTGTGCTGAAACGTGCAACCAAGACCACCCTTGTCAGCACACTCAGGAAGAACGAGCCTTGACGGGAACGTGGGTCAGCATGGAATTGTTTAAAGCTCTGGACTTGGGATACCAACTGTTAGAAGTGTACGAAATTTACCACTTTCCCAAGACAGAAAAATACCACAAGGGCGACGATTCTCAAAAAGGCATTTTTGCAGACTACGTGAATGCCTTTTTGAAACTGAAACAAGAAGCTAGCGGATACCCTTCCTGGTGTCACACTCCCGACGACCAAACAAAGTTCAAAGAGAAATACTGGAAGCAGGAAGGCATCACTTTAGACCACATCGAGAAAAACGAAGGAAGGCGATCGTTTGCCAAAGTGATGTTGAATTGTTTGTGGGGCAAAATGGCACAACGACCGTGTTTACCCAAGACGGAGTATTTGACAGAACCTTTCCGATACTTGCAGATGATTCACGACAAAACCAAATACATGAAACACGTGGACGTCGTTCGTGAGGACTTGCTCTTAATCAATTACGAAGAAGAACTGGACTTGGTAGAAGCCGACGAATTTGGAAATGTCATCATTGCGGCCTACGTGACAGCCCATGCTCGCTTAAAACTGTACGAAGCTTTAGAACTATTAGGAGCTCGTGTGCTGTATTTTGACACGGACAGTTGCATCTACATTGATCGCCTGGGTCAACCTCACCCTGTCATCGAAGGAGACCGTTTAGGAGCCTGGACGGACGAGCATCCCGACCACAAGATTCTCAGTTTTGCAAGTGGCGGTCCCAAAAATTACGGCTACGAATACCGGAACAATCAAGGAGATGTGCACACGGAGTGTAAAGTGAAAGGATTGACTCTTAATTATCGCACCAGTCGAGTGGTGAACTTTAGCATATTGAAAGAAGCCTTGCAGTCTGGACAGGATCGAAACTTTAAAGTGACCACCAACGAACCGCACAAGATTGTACGTTTACCCACACACCAAATCGTCAGTCGACCCTTGGAAAAAGTTTATCAAATCGTGTACCAGAAGCGAGTTCGGCTTCCCAATCACTTCACTTTACCGTACGGTCATGCTGATATTGGTCAGCATATAAAAAGGGACAACGTTCAAGGTCGATAGTTCATTGTGACTACCATTGCTAAGCGAGAAAGATGAATCCATTCACACAGCAAGTATCCAGTAAGAGTAAACTCAAGTACGATGCTGTGCCTTGCGATGATAGGGATGCCGTACGCTATGCCCTTAGTGATTCAGTACCACATCATCATGGGAACTTTGCTATAACTACTACTTCTACTACCATGCCTACCATGGAAAGTGATGCTGTACGTGTCAAACCTGACGGATGTGAAAGCGATGCCACTCGTTATCGCACACCTTTTCACTTTACTGGTTTTCATGGTGGATGGCCACCTCCACAGGAAACCAAGCGACTACCACCCTACGGATGTCATGTAAAACTGAGCAAACTCCTAAGGATTTCACCGTACCCTCATCGAAATGAACCTGTGAAAGACGAATATTCGTTCCCTGTGCGTTTGCCAGAATACTGTGATTTTGAAAGTCGATTGCAAACCTTCCAAGGAAAATGGCTAAAATATCTAGGAGGACCTACCCCCGAAGAATTAGCCAGAGCTGGATTTATCTACTTGGGCGAAGGAGATAAAGTCAAGTGCTTCAGTTGCGGTGTCTCACTTCACCAGTGGGAGAAGAAAGATTGCGCTTACCTGGAACATGCTCGATGGTCTCCAGAGTGTCACTACCTGCCTTTAGTGGGACCTCGTCATTGAAGTGACCCTACCATGTTGTGTAAAAAGCTAGCTACGGAGTTAGGAGTCCAACGTTGGACAATCCCTAGACAAGTATTTAAACCCGATGTAAAAAATAATCTTCAAAGATTACCAAACGAATTGCAAGAGAAGATCTACAAGGACATATGGCAGGGACTTGCCAGAGTCAAATCTCAATTAGTGACTGTAGAACATTTGTGTCGAGAAATTCATAAGAGGAAATTGACCAAAGTCAACAAACAAGTCCGATTTATCTGGATCAAGTGTGCGTTCGTTCTACTATTTCGCTTTAGACCATTTACATTTGAAGATTTTATTGACATTCTTGCCCGTTTCCTGGAATGGCAGTGGTCAGAAATTACCCACTACGTTCATTACTTTCGCTCTAGGAGAAGTGTTTGACTGACAGGGTTATGGATACTTTACAAGAGAACATTCGTGCTTTGCCTGTGGAATTGAGAGAATGCATTTACTGTGAGTTCGTCAAAAAAAAAAAAAAAAGAAAAGAATCATTGCATCCGTTACGTCACCGATGTTGGAACCACTGGTACCTAAATGCTATAAGAGGATTGATTCTGATGAAAGTGTTCCAGTGGTCAGACATTGATCAACTACTCGTGAGCAAGAAGAATTGTGTTGCTGATAGTGATTATTTTTACTACCAGGTACACTTACTGCATCGAATTCCAGAAGAAGAGTTAGAGGGTTACCAAAATCTTGTACACAATGTAAACTTAGATAAAGAGGAAACTTCTGAACGACGTGTGATGTACAAGTTAGTGACTAAATATTTTAGATACGTCGACGGAATACGACCACTTCTGTGCAAAAAGTACACTTATAGCTGCCGAAAAAAGATTATATAAAAACGTTCTACCATGCCACGACCTTATCATTCGTGATACAACAGATTCCGTGGAAGGAAATCAATGACAGTATTCAAACGGTAGAGGATTACCAACACCTATTACGAGAACTGTCTCCATTGAATTGGGGTCGACGTGTAGTGTGTGTCTTAGTGACTTGCTTTCTTGGATTTCGTTTACCAGCTGATTCTTTGTGGACTCTTTACGAACAGTACCTATTACTCCAAAACAAAACATGAAAGTGATCCCTTTAAATGTCCACGAGAGACTCATTCTGCTCAAAGCTTTGCGCTTTCATTTGGATACTTCTCAACCTCTACGGGAAAACAAGATTCGTCAACTTTTAGGTACTGAAGATGTGTACGACGACGTGTGTGTAGCTTGTGACTTACACCCTCACTGGACAGATGTACGTGACTGGAAACGTTGGGGGTTTGAGACTTGGGCTAAAGAAGTGGTACACTATGCCCAAGATTTGTCATCCTAAAACATTAAAACGTACCGTGAAAAAAGTCACTTTTAAACCTGTGTTAGTGTCCATACCAGAAGAACAGTCTGTCACCGAGGAAAACCACTCTCTTCAAGACAGGACTGTCATTGACATTCCTGAAAGACCATTTCTGGAGGACCCTTGTGTGACTGAACCAAGGAATGTACAGACTCTCAGAACATTACACACTACTCCTACGATTTCACCTCTTGATCACAAAAAATGTTGTACAGAGACTTGTTTATATTCCACTATGGTCGTTTTGTTGTGTTTTTTATTCCTGTACTTAACCATATGGCTTTTATGTATTTTTGTCTTTCGTGTTGTTCACTAATAAAGATGACAATAAACGTGTCCTGAAAAAGTATAAAACCTCTTGTCTTGTTTGTCTTCGTGTCACAAGTGACATTTTATTACACTACTACTACTATGGTTACCTCTACTGTCTCTGCTCCCTCTTCCTCCACTGTCAAAGTCATTGACGAACACGTAGATCGGACTAGTTGGGAGGCCTTGTATCTTCGTCATCCCTTTAACATGCTCATTGCTGGACCTAGCGGTTCAGGCAAAACCGAATTTGTCAAACGTTTGATCGAACATAAATATCATTTGATCGATCGTCCTCCTCAACGAATCGTGTGGTGCTATAAAGAGTGGCAATCGGCGTACAGCCTTCTGCGAGAAAGTCAAGGCGATTCCATCGTCTTTGTGGAAGGCATTCCTGTCGAAGACGACGGAATCGTGTCTGATCCTAGTCAAACTCATTTGGTTATTTTTGACGACATGTTAGGAGAAGACGAAGAAGAAATTAAACTCTGGTTTACACGCAAAGGGCATCATCGTAATGCCAGTGTCATTTACATTACCCAAAATTTATTTCAACAAAGTAAAGCCCATCGTACCATCAGTCTCAATGCTCATTACTTGGTGTTGTTTAAAAGCCCTAGAGATAAATCGCAAGTACAAGTCTTAGCCAAACAGTTAGGAACACCTTGGCTGATTCATGCGTACGACGATGCCACTCAAACCCCACACGCGTATTTACTCGTGGATTTAAAATCCACTACTCCCGATTATTTGCGATTTCGTACCCATCTGTTTCACCCCTGGTGCCAAGACGGAGGACCTATCGTGTACACGTCTCCGTCGTCGACTTAATCACCCCAAAAATCTATAAAAACCTCGGTCACTTGGACTCTGTCTCACACATTGTCAACATGACGTCCCTTCAGTCTCATCTTCCCATTAAATTGATTCGTGCCTTGTACGGCATCAGTCGCGAAAAAATCCACAAATACGTGCTCGTGTCTTAGAAGCTAGTCTCAAAGAAGTCTTACGATGGTTTACGGTGACAGCACGTCAATTACTGCAAGGTATCATTCAGATTCCACATCAAACCAAACGTTTTTTTGAGAGAAACAAAGCGGCCTTGACGCAACTAGCCGATCCTCGCATTGACACTCAAACCAAAAAGCAAATCATTTTGAAACCTGGAGGAAGTGGATCTTTAGGAGGTGTCATCATTCGTTCCCTCTTAAAATGGGATCCTAATGCCCCCAAAGTTGTCCCCAAGAAAAAAGCCACACCCAAACGTACCCAGAAGAAAAAGAAAAAGAGCAAGGGTGTCAAGACCAGGTCACAGCCTCAGAAAAAGAAAAAGAAAAAGCCCACAGAAAACAGCTTTTACTCGCAAGAGAGTG
>JAECUM010025845.1:0-84331 GCA_016617855.1 Megalonaias nervosa | reverse complement strand
GTCATCATTTTTACAGCTGTTCTAACGGTATACCTGTATATCAAAGCTATTTAATCATCTAGTACATACCAACTAAAAACTGAAAATAAAGATAAACAAACCACTTGATATTGGTTTTCCTATTTCTGACACATAAATTTAAAGAGTTGTCCAAATTAACGTAAACAATAAATTTCTTATTTCATGGAATCCAAATCACACTCAGGTTAATTACATACAGATACGCACATTCTTGTGTTACGTATATGTAATTTAATTATTTGTTTATTAATTTTAAATTGTTTTAAATTTTATTTTATTGCATTACATGTTACTGTAATGATAATTTTGTCTACAGGATTTGATTTTTTTTATACATTCAGTTCAGTTCTGACTGTTTTTCTTATTCTCAAAGTAAACAAGTCATGATTGCAACATTGTATGTTTAGTTGACCTAGTTCCCGACCTTGATTCAGAACTTGTAAACAACTTTTATTTATTTTTTTTAATTCATTCCCAATGAAATAATCACTGATTTTCAGTCAAGGTCATATCTGGTCTACGTGATACTAGACTTGTAGCTAAGTGATCACGTGACCCATCACGAGTGTCAAAACTGCGTATCATTTGGGCTTATTAACCCATGTTATTATAGATTTAATTCAGTCGTAATTCACACCTTCAGAGCTCAAAGGTGTTTTTTGTGTTGTTGCCAGTTTGAATTGAGTTTTTATTTAAAATAATTTATTTTCCCTGGAGACTTTATCTAGTGCTCATTCGAATTCATGGATAAAGACATTTATTGGAAATTATTCGGAATTCTAAAGCCGGATTATTATTCTTAGTGATTCAACAAAGAACTGTTGACACGTCAACACAAAAGAGGTTATAGAATACGTCATCGCTTTCCATCTTCGAACTTCATCGGGATTCGAACTGTGATTCACTTAGGACTTTTTATTGTCAGGACTTATATTCATTCATTTTAGGACTAATTTTGGATTAAATTCATAAACCGTAAGTCCTTTTTTCAGATTTTTACCGTGTTTTTCAAGGGAAATAAATTATTTGTTAACTTTTACAAAGCTTGTTGGCTTCACTCTTTTCTTTGTCACTTTGTACGAGCCTAGACATGTAACACTTGTAAAACCTACAAAACAGGGACATATGATTTTTACCATAAAAAAAGGGCATTTTTATTTTAAATTTTTTTGCCAATTAAGATTTTTACAATTCATTTTATATATGCATGTCTTTTGCACTGTATCTGTGGTTCCAAGAAACAATGTATCAGAATTTTTACCAACAGAATGGGGACACACAAATATGTACAAAGTGTCAGACATTATACAATGAAATTGGGGACATTCCATAAGTATGTGTTTTGATTCTAATAACTATCAAATTTATTCAAATTGCACATCAATCTCAACTCTTTTCACACAGTTCCCTTTCATTTTAACAAACTAAACTGAAATGTCATGTTGATTTTTATATGTTTTGTGCAAATATAAAGTAAAAATGAATCGTCGGAATTATGTGAAAATACAGAGAATGTATTTTTTTTTTCCTAAAGTGAAACGATCAAAGATCTGCATGCTAATCTTCAGTCAAAATAATTTTATTGGCAAAAATCCAATTTAAAAGTTAATATGTCCCACAAAATGAGTACCGTTTTAACCTTTGTGTACTAAAATTTGCCGCTTTAATGCGTCTCCATCGCTGATAAACAATGCATGAAAATATATCTTCGATATGAAACACACCAAAAATGTATAAAAATTTCTCATTTCAGCAGAAAAACATTCTTTTTTTATAACTCGTATGACAGTGTCACCGTTTTGTAAGCCCATGTCATGGCTGAATGTATGAAAATATTCCCTCTTTGTATGTACGTTGCCAAGTTCGCGTACATGAAAATGTCCTCCTTTTGTTTGTACCATTATACGTTTTTTATGCACTAAATCGAGGTTGTGTATGATGTCCCCAATTTGCATGTATTATGTCAAGGACGTGTATAAATATGTCCTTGTTTTACCTGTAACACGTCAGGGCATTATGTATTTAAATATCCTTATTTCATGATTGCGTGTGTTTAAATGCTTCCTTTTTCATGTATCACATCAATGTGTCTACTTAAATGTCCTCATTTTGTATGCTCCACCTCATTATTGTATCATGAAAATGTTCCCATATTGTATGTACCAGTCCGTGGTTGTGTGTAAGAAAATGCTCCTATTATACATACAGCATTTCAAAAATGTGTGTATGATAAAGCCCCTGTCTTTCTTGTGACACGTAGAAAAACATATTTAAAACTCTGCACTGTGTACATCCGCGTTGCTTGCGTGAAACCAACCTCATTTTTTGTACTAAGTTGTGTATTTGAAAAATATCTACTTTTTGCAAGGTTGTTTGAAGGAAAATGTATCACTTTATGATTGCGTGTATCATTATGCCATGCAAGAATCGCAGGATCAACCTTCCAAACCAATGATCAATACAAAGGAACATATAATGCATGAAAGGAGAGACTACAACGACACTAAAAGCTGGCACAGGTCTTGAAGGCAAGAAATCCATTCAGTTGTGAATATCTGTATCTCCGCAACAGAGTCTCGGGAGTGGGGGTACAGGGATCGATTAACAAGGACATTGCAGCTGCCATTGGAGAGAAGATATAGAATCTATGAAAGACGTGTAATTTGTATATGCACTACATGAAAAGAAAGTAGAGGAAGTGTTCAGTGGTGTTTGACGGTTACAAGGAGGTTGCATCAGTGAAAGATGTCACACATATGAGAATAACAGCAACAACAGGCACAACTGTATTGATTCACTGTATGCAAGAACAGTACTCAATGTAAACAAGAATGTGTTCTTGATAACAAAGAGAACAGTGTGTCATATACATGATGGAAGCATGTCTTGCAAAAACTGGATGTGACACCGTGCATGCACCTGGAGATGCAGATTATTCCCATTGTGGCACTGCAATTGCTGCAGCCACTGAAATAGATGTTATAGTTGTAGCTCACCACACTGGCATATTTGTGTTCCTTTTTTGTGATGCCAGCATGGAGAGCAGACAAATAGTATTTCAACTAGAAATCAAGCGTACCTATAGAAAAGTTAGAAGCTGGAACATCAAAAGCACCAAGACATCCTTAGGCATGATAACCTTCAAAAATCTTTGCTTCATTTATGCTCTGCTCGGCAGTGATATAACCTCCCAACTGCAAGAAATTGTAAAACATGTTGGTCTCATGAAGAAAAGGCAGCTTGAAGAGTATGCAGAGGTCTTTATCAACACCAATTCTGTTGTTGATGATCCACCTTGGCAGAAGAAAAAGCCTTGGTTGTTCTTTACACTGGTAAATGAAATGATACCATAAAAGCGTTTCTGTGAGAAGGCTGTTGTTGCTATGGGGATTTAAACCATTTTTCAGGGCAAGATAGGCTATACATGGCGGCCAGTGTAACTGATAGGGGGCGAACCCGGGAAAATTCCGGGAAGAACCAACTACCCACGAGAAGCTACTAGCAAACTTTCTCACGTACTCACATTTGCCGAGCCCGAGACCCGAACCCACGCAGACAGAGGTATGAATGCTGTGATCTATAAGGGTGAGCGCTTTAGACCACTCGGGACACTCTTCGAGGTGTGTGTGTGTGTGTGTGTGTGTGTGTGTAGCATGATGTCCCACCCAGTTACATTATTCAGACACCAGGCCGACCAGTCCTAACACTAACCTCTTAATGCCGAGTGCCTGGCGAGGCAGCTGTTAGTACCATTTTTATAAGTCTTTGGTATGGCTCGGCCGGGGTTCGAACCCGCGACCTCCAGCATCCGAGGCAGACGTTCTATCCATTAGGCCACAGGAGCGGAACCTGTGAGAAGGTATAGAAGACCTCAACATTTGTCCAGTTGAGATCACTGCCTCCAACATCTGCTTCAGCCAAGTACCGCTCGCTCCGTGTCTACTATCAAGTTCACGTCTGGAAAAAGTAATGATAAATTAGACCCCAGTACGTTGGGATGGAAAGACGCACAAGGAGCTGTGCTTTCTGTAGCCAGTGATGACCGACCAGCACCAAACATCCTTTTAGCGATGATCAGATGCAACAATAAGACTGATTGTGGCACTGCAAGATGCACATGCTTCAAATATAATCTTGAACGTTCACCTGCTCGCCGTGAGTATCTAGGTTCCGCTTTTGATCTTCCTATCGACCATGATATGGACAAGACAGAAGATTATGAGGAATGGCATGATTTGTATTTATTTTCATATATGACTTTTCGAAATAGTAGTTTATAGTGTATATTTCGATATTACTTTAGACAATCTGACAATAATTACACCTGACTCCGCTGCCGTCAGCGTTAGTATTTGTACAAGTTCCACATTATTGAACTGTTATATGTTTCCAGTAAATGATATTTCCTGCTATCTTGCTTCAGCAAAGTAAGCATTATATTGATGTTAAGTAATGCTCATGTGCTATTACAACCTGATTAAAAACTAATACAACCATTGGATGACAAATTGTCGTAAGTTTATTAACATATACAAATTATTATCTTTGTTATTTTTGTTTAAACATATCATTAAAGCACTAAATTGAAATCCAGTTAAGTTTTAATGTTAAAAGTAGCTTGAAATCAATGAATGTGTGACTGCTTACGGAGATTTCTACTACTACTGACTGACATGTATATACGTAGAACAATACAAGGCATTAAATGTATATTCTCAATGCTTCCAATAAATATTTTTCCTATTCTTTCAGCATGATGTTTTAGGTACCTTGTAGAAATGGACCGCAAAAGATTAATATTTATTGCAATCTTTATTACCTTGGCCCGAAACTTTAGACAATATTCCTGGACTACAATGTGGTCAAAAAGAAGTAGTAAAATCACTTTTTGTCAGTAACTTAAGTACATGTTTAGTGTGAATCTAAAATCTAGGATATATACAATTCTAAACTCTGCTTTGGGAAAACAATTCAGAGTTCATCTGACATTGAAGCAAACTAATTCCCTCATCAACAATATTGTAAGTGATATCAGTCTTTCCTGATAGAGTGTATGTTGACTTAAGTTGAAGTATGGAGCAATTCAAAATAGGAGACTAATCGAAGGTATCAGTGTTTAAGCCAGTGAGAAACCATTATTTGGTTAAAAAAACACTGGCTACTGACCACAGAAAGCAAGTGACTACTATATACATAACATTTAACATGGGATGCGAATTAGAATGGCTGTTGAGACAAAGTTTTCGCTATACAAAGATGAGCATTTTTACAGGTTTTATTGTATCTTTAAAATATTTCGGACTTTGTCATTTTTAGTGATGCCGTAAAAACTAAAGAAAAACCTAATTTCTTGTTTTAGCGGTAGTTTGATTTATTTGTGTATTACTCCTAATTTCAATAATGTAATTTATGTATCCCTATCAGCGTTTATTAATTATGATGTATAGTTCCTGTTATGTTCACTGGAAGTCATATGGCCCAAACACTTGGTGAAATGATCAAAACGAGCATATGAACGTTAAACACCCAGCTCCACGTCATATAGTCCAAAACCTGATTTTGCTTTTTAATGGTTGTTCATGCAGTGTGTAATCGATTTTCAACATAATTTATTTTAAAAAGTATGTATTGTCAGGCCATTTTGGAAAGAGTAGTATACATTATGGATATTGACAAAAAACGTAGACAACGTAGGAAAATATAGGGCCGCTGAAGAAAAAAAAACCGTGGTATGGGACTGAAAAGTTTCATTTTAATGGGGAAGGATGGGATTCTCCTTCCAACCCAAATATTTGTTTTCACTTGCCTCGTCAAACTACCACCACCACTGCCCGCCCACACCGAATGAAATTTTTTCCCCTTACGTGAGTATCTTCAAATTATATTCTGCTGCAAATTATATAATAATATAAATAATAATATAATTTCATGGGTTACAACCTTGCGATGTTGTGGGATTGCTCTTTATTTTTCCATGTCAAAATCCCTTCCAAATTTAAGTCTTTTCCAGCAATGAAGCATCCTTGTGACACACTGATCACGTGTATTTATCACCTTGGTATTTGGCAAGAAAGTTTTTATATTTGATCTAATTGACCCATCCAAGGGGCTGGTGCCAAAAATAGTATCCCTCTTCTGCAAATAGTTGACATATGTTGTTCGTCCTTCGAGTTCGAAGATTACCATGACATCACTGATTGGTTTGGTTTCTGTGAGCACACGAGTTGCTGATCAAACCAATTTATGCTCTAGATTTTCTGTGGCATACTTGACGGGAGATGCCGTTTGGATTTGTTTGATTTACGCTGCTAGCGTTTCTGTGTTGCCTCTGCAACTCTGCGTTCAAAATCTATAGAACCAGTATGGATGAGACTGCAACAGGTGGAGTGAACCTATGCGAGATCTTCCCAAGACTCAAGGTCAATGTCGAGATGTTTGAAGGATGACTTGAATGATTTTTTGAAGCGTTTACTCTGACCACCCCTCCTTCAGCTCGCCATAGAAAATCTTCTTTAGTAGTCGGTCTTCTGACATCCTGATGACGTGACATGCCCATCTCAGTTGTGATTTCATCAGCACAGTGTGAATGCTTGGACTGCCTGCCCGTGAGATAATCTCTTTGTCTGGGATCCTGTCTGCTAACGTGTCCTAGTCAGCTTCCTCAGGCAGCCCAAATGAAAATGGTTCAGTTTCTTGGCATGGCATCTGCACACTGTCCAAGTTTCGCAAGCATGTATCAGGTTAGGAAACACATTGGCTTTGCAGACCTAACTTTTATTTATAGACTGTTGCCTCTGCGTCCCACATAATTGCGCGTAGTCTGAAAAGTCCAGGCTTGCTTTAGAAACCATGATCGTGATCTTGGTTTCATCATTGATGTGGACTGCACGTGTGTACTGCCAAGATGGATGAACTTGCCTACTACCACGAGGGTTTGGTCATTTCATGTTATGGTGGCTCGAGTAAGGCTTTTCTGGTGCAGGTTGGTGCAACACCTCTGATGTTTTGATATTGATTGTGAGAATGTAATTGTCACAAGCTGAAGAGAAATGGCTCATGCTCTGTTGCATATCAGGCTCAGAATTGCCATTCTGGGAAGAGTGATCATCAGCAAATAATGAGATCACGAACAGCCGCTTCCAGTAACTTCGTCCTCGCCTGTGGTCTCCTCAGATTGACTAGCTCGCCATCAGTCGATCCCAATGTAACAGTCACTGAAGGCATCAGTAAGCATGGCAAAAATCAAATTGCAGTGGGTGGAGCCAACACACAACCCTAACTAACTCCAAAACTCCCTTGGTGACTGAAAATGGTTCAGCTGGTTCGCGCTCGTCCATGACATGAGCAAACATGCTAACATTGAATTGCCGAAACATCACAATGAATTTATCTAGAAAACCATAATCTTTCAAAGGTATCATCGGCTGACTTTGTCAAAGGTTTTTATCAGGTCGAAGGATAGTGCAAATAGGCTGCAGTTCTGTTCCTGGCATTTCTCCTGATGATGCCGAGCCGTAAATACGATTTCTGTGGTTGTCCTTTTTTGTAGTCTTACTGACTCTCATGCACGAGATCTTGATCAGTAGTATGCACAAGGCAACTCAATAGAGTTCTGGCGTGGAATTTGCTGGTTATTGACAGCAATGCACCGATATTTATCACAGGATTGTCTGTTGCCTTTCCGCTTTTGCAAATGGACTATGGATTCAAACTTTTATGTTATTGTATTCCTGGGCTAAAGTTCACCGACTTCACACTGACTGCAAGAGTACATTTAGCTTCTGATCCATGTACGAGCCTCCGCCTTTGTAGACTTTTGCTATTGCATTTGCTCTAGGTGTTTTATCATTTGACAGCAGGTCAAATGCTTTCACAGTTTCAGTCAGCGTTGAAGGATCAGGAAGTGATATGTCGATTTCCCCTTTGGGCAGTCGATCAAATGCCTCCTCGCTGATGGATGAATATTGATTGAGGATCTTGTTGAAGTGTTCTGTCCCTATTTGAAGTATCAATTCTTTGTCAGTGAGCACTGTGGCGCTCTCAATGCTCAGAATTCGAGATGCTGCTGGTGGCTGATGCCCGCAGATTGTTTTCAGAGCATTATAGAAGTTCTTCATGTCATTTCTGTCTGAGTAGAACTGAATCTCATCTGCCTTACTGCTCAGCCATGAGTCTTGCAAGTCTCTGATTTTGCATTAGATAGTCTTCTTGATGTTGCGGATGGCTGCTTTCTTATATGATGGGGTACTGTCTTCTAAACATGCCTTCTGTAATTGAGGTTTCTCATTCAGATGTATCTGCATGGCAGCATCGTTCTCATCAAACCAGTTTACATGTCTACATATAGTGGGGCTGAGTGTTTTGGATGCAGTTGATGACACAGAGTCTCTGAGGGATAGCCAGTTTTCTTCAATATTCTCAGAGTTTATATCGATTGTATCCATTCGGCTGCACGGCTCTTCAACAAATGCATGTTTCACATTCTCCTGTTTCAATTTTTTTCAAATAAGCCTTTGGGGCACTTATTTACCTTGTGATCATACGCTATACTGAATTTAGATACTGAGCTTAGACACCATTCTGCACTACTCATAAGCCTTCGTCACTAGGACATCCTATCTTTTCTCCTGACGATGGCTTTGTCAATAAGATATCAGTGCTTGTTGCGTGGGTACATCAAAGTTCTATTGTTACGGTTTGGCAGGCGGAAGACTGTGTTTATGATTAGGAGTTCATGTTCAGCGCATTTTATCAGTAGGAGGAGTCCATTGCTGTTGCATTTACTAAAGTCACTTTTTGTATTGACACATAGCTATGTCTGGTGATCTCTGCTAACTCTACCATTGATGTCACCAAGGATGACGACTTTGTGTGACTTTTGTACTTCTGACATTAGAGACTCCAGTTATACGTTAAAATTGTCCTTGATTTTATCTGGGTTAGTCATGATGGATCCATAGGTGCTAATGATAGTTGCGTTTCTTTTCCCAGACAGTGGGAGTCTCATTTACCTTAGTCTGTAAATCACGCCCTTTGTGAGGTTTCTGAGCTTACGAACTAGCTGTGGTTTGTGGCAAATCCAACGCCAGCTTGACATCGCTCTTCTTTACCTTGGGCACTCCAGAAGGTGTAGCCCACTCCTGCTTCAGTGAATTGTCCATTCTCAGCTAGGCGAGTCCACGCACGGCTGCTATGTGGATGTTTTCTCTCTGATCTATTTTCTGATGCACTATCCTTTAGTGTGAGTACATTTCCAGCACCTCCAAATCCAAACCTCCTGCTTTGCTGGTTGCCTATCACCACAAGACTTGTAGGTATCTGCTGGGGCATGGAGGTAATGTCATGTCTGTCAGCTGTCAGGTCAGGCTACGCATACTACCGTAAGTAACAGTAGACGGTTCTATATGTGACTGTTGACCCAGAGTGGCCAGCTGTACCTGGCTTCCTCTGGAATTTTCTTTCTGGTTGTTCAGGCGGCTGAGCAGATATGCTTATCCCCCAGCTGTGTGCAGGGCATCAGCTAAAGTACATTAGGAACTGACGGCCATCCACTGCATCCGGACTTTTAGATATCTTGACATTGTGGCGCCACTGGCTTCAGACAGGCCTGGACAAGATAGTGGGAGAGCCTCTGCACAAGATTCCCTCACTTAAATGCAACTCACACACAAGTCATGACAATGGTTAACACACTGACAATAACTACCATTCAGTGGCTCAAAAGAAGACAGGGATGTGGCTTGATCAACAAACTGATGACATTACAATATCCCCTATGTGCCAGATTATTGTGTTAATATTACTAAACTTGAAATACTCGTGCAACTTGAAATACAAAGTTTGAAGGCTTTCTTAAGTAAAGTCAGCAGAATTACACAAATCAGTGCTCTGACTTAACTTCTTACAGATAAAGCTCCCTTTGTGTGTGTGTGTGCGTGTGTGTGTGTGTGTGTGTGTGTGTGTACCAATCTGAAACTTTCCCACATTTCACTCAAGCACTATATTAAACAAGAGTACCATGTTTTGTACTCATAACTCTCCATGCAGACATTGGTGGTATGGTGACTGAGCAATGGGTCTCAATGACCAGGACCTTTGATGAAGGCACACAGTCTTGACCTAAGCATATGCTGTGGGAAGCAGCATTTTCATGTTAGACTTACAATGCATATGACCTCTGCCCCCAAAATCTGAAGGTTTCTGTATTATCCTCAGTGAATGCCTTCCACAAAGTTTAGTTAAATAACTTCCTATAGAACAAACACATATTATGCAAAACATTTGTTTCTTAGTCACAACAACTATGATATTTTACTCTATGAATTCAGAATCAATAGGCATTTTCCATATCTCATGTGCAGCTCTCCATGAACTTTATTCAGGTATGTGGTCTACAGCTAGTTATTATGTTAGAAATCTTTCTTATTCCACTTAGTGACCTTAACAATTTACCTTTCGACCCCATCTCAATCAACTTCTCTACTCCCAAAGTTCAAGCCATCAAAACTTTGGTGAAGGCACATGACCCAGAGCTGAAATCTAATATTCTTCTACCTAACTACAAATGCAAGCTACCCACCAAATTTGTAAATTGCACATATAAAGGATAATCAAATAATAAAGATATTTAGGTTATTGACAGTACACATGCTGGTTAAAAATGGTATAGGGTGATAGTACATCACCCTGTCTGTCTGTCCTTTCATGTTGCCAAAGCGCATAACATAAACACATGTATATAGGGTCTCATTCATACTGTTATTTTTTTACCACAAAGTAAGAAACACTCATTGATAAATATAATTATTTACTGTCAAATAGAGCCATCTAAAACATAACAATTTTGTCCAAGATAAACAATAAATTTTATCCAAAATAGAAAATGTAGGTGGGGTGGTGATAAAAATAATTTTCATGAAGTAATACCTACCAGTTGCTATTACAGTGATGGTACTTTTCTGAGTGGAAAATACTGTGACCATTTGATGAGAATTCATTCTCCCATTGGTGTAAGTGGGAAGATTCCAATATACTCCATAGATAGTATGCACAACAAGACCATGGACAAGGACATCACATGCCTAGAAGGTTTTGCAACTGTTTCCAACAAACAATGAAATGCCACTGGATATTTCACTTTCAGCAGGCAAACTGAAATTGCTGGAAAAAGGACAGCATACAAAGTATTGGTTACTAGTGACCTAACCTTTTGTTCCATGGATTCCAGAGTTCTCACTAGAATACAGGTCCCTGTAGAAATGCTCACTTGAGTCATTTAAGCATCTAAAGTAGGTGATTTAGTGGGCTAAGGAGTACGAACCTTATAGATAGATGCAGTTACCAAGGGTCATAATGCAAAGTGGTGGATAGACCACCATCTATGTTTTCTAGCAAAGTCTTGTCCATTGCTACACCTCTGAGAGACAGCTCCTTAATCATAAACAACAGCAACAAGAGATCTCATTGAGAGTTTGCACCAGAATGTTTTTGCAAACTGAAGAGCATTTTTAGAGTCGTCAGAACCTGAAGGTTTAGGACAAAGATCACTGGGCAAGAGGTGGTAAACCTCATTTACTGCATGATCAAAAGACCAGCTCCATTCCTCCTCTACTGCCTAATTCATGAAGGGGGTAGCACATTGGCCTGTTCTGTATAAAATTTGTGCACATCAACAAGGACAGAAAAGTCTAAGTCTCTCTCTCTCTCTCTCTCTCTCTCTGTCTGGACATAGGACTTAATGACCCAATGTCTCTCTGCTGCAGGAGAAACCTGCAGAAGAGAAACTTGAACTGGCAACTCCTCCAACATGTTGATTGTTGTTAACAGTGGACTTGGCATGTGGATAAGGGTGACTCTCCACCCACCTAGAGCATTTAGGGTTAGAAGGTCCCTAACCCACATTCTTTAGTACCCAACTTTATAAGATGCTGTAGGTGCAAAGACTTCATCACTGTGTGGCCACGTTCCAGAAGTCTAAGACTGCATATAGGAAAATGGCAATATGGGTTCCTTGCGACAAAAGGCATCACACCCTGTAGGAATTTATAGGGTTAATAAGGAAGGGGGATGTTGATCCGATTCCGTTCCATAATCTCGCACCTGAAAGCCAATTCCCAGTGCCATGCAGGATGAAAGGCAGACTGGAATGGGGTGGGAAACTTGGCCCAAGCCCCATTTCCATATCATAGTGCATCCAATGACCTCAAGGAAGACCCTTCTCCATGTCTGACAGACTTGAATCTGAGCTCTCCGATCTTGAGGGAAGGGGACTCTACTCCACCACTGTCAAAGGGCTCCAGGGATTGAAAGAGTTCTGCTTCCATCTTACATATGGGGAGTTGAGTGTAACTCACTCTCAGCACATACCATGCTCTGGGCAAGCTGTGGGTGCTACTCCCCTTTCCCAGGGGGTGGGAGTGGACATGACTCACTCTGACCTTCTGGACAAAAGAGGGTACTTCTGCTCCCCAAGATAAGAGTCTGATTTGCACTCTGTCCGAGTGGAAAAAGGATTCTGCTCCTTCCTAATGGGAGGGTGTGCAATCTCCACACATTTATAATCTCCCTTTCCCTTCGGAAATCCTAATCCTAAGTGTCTCTGACAAGACTTGAGTACTCCTTCTTGGAGTCCCAAGGGACTCAGAACCTTCTTCTTCGCTTTATGGGTACATCTAGGCTCGGTAAGATCTCAGACCTAGTTTGACCAATGAAAGGAGATGGACAACAATCTGTCCTCTAACAGATTTTACAAGATAAGCAAGTGGATTTCCCATGACCACACATACCAACACCCTGCTCAGATTGCTCCTGCAAAAAGAAAGCTGAAACGATTCTTATACAAAACCTTCTATGCATATAAAAGTAACATAAAGTAGGCACTGACTAAGTCAATGCTTTTATAAAAAAAAATTTAAATTTCAGTGAGAAGACACCTTGCTGGGTGTTTCCTGAAAAGTTTAAATGCAAACAAGGAAGCAATGGATAGCTCAGTACATGATAATAATGTCAAACCAGGCTTATAGGAAAGCTAGGAACTATTAAATTTGCCCCACAAAACTGTTAGTACAGTTGCTAATAACAACAAGAAAAAATAAAGACAGCTATCCAAAGCTAATCTTGATAAGAACTTGTCTTCAATAACCAAGCATGTGGTATGTGGTGTGAAACCAGCTTTTCCCAATATAAAATAGCACAATTCACAATATAGCAATGTGAATTACAATAATTCATAATGAACAATAATACGAATCAAGGCAAGTCTGGTGACTGTAATTATGCAAAGATAGGACAAATTAACAAAATAGCTTGAAATATGCATAAGCAAGTTAGTTTTTCTCTGATTGCTAGCACCTTGTTGATGGGGAGAAAGAAGGATAAAATGCAAAGCCATATGTGCAAAAAAGAGATATACAAAATTACTCTTTAATCCACAAAGCATTGGCAAATCCTACTGAATGTCAAAAATGCCAATATTACTGTCACGTGACCATGAAAAGAATGATAGGAGTACATATGGATATAGTATTTAGGGGAGATCTAGTGTCCTGGAATCTTCTGGTTCATCCTAATGGGAGGAGAAATTCTTGCCATATAGTTGGGGTATTTTCCATCCAGAAAAGTACTAGCTATGCAATAGCAACAGGTACGGTTTTACTGATATTAATATATTGGTTTAATCCAAAATAGAAAACATGAGTTTTATCCAAAACAGAAGTTAGTTTTACTGAAAAAACAACAATCTATAACAAGCACACATCATTTTTTCACCACTATTATCACAACATATTAGTTATTGCACTTCTGCTATCCAACAAGAAACTCTTAGATATAATCTGAGAGACATCAACATACAAATAGATGGCTACAATCTGAGAGACATCAACATACAAAACTTTGGCTACAATCAGAGACATCAATATACAAAATTTTGGTTACAATCTGAGAGACATCAACATGCAAATTGATGGCTACAATCTGAGAGACATCAACATGCAAATTGATGGCTACAATCTGAGAGACATCAACATGCAAATTGATGGCTACAATCTGAGAGACATCAACACAAAAACTGGCAACAATCGGAGACATCAACACACAAAAATTGGTTACAATCTGAGAGATATCAACATGCAACAATTAGCAACAATCTTAGAGATATCAACACACGAAGTCTGCTAGAATCTACACTCAACATACAACAATAATATTCAGTATCATTTCTTACTGCAAACTGATAAAAACTACCTCAAAAATTATGTACAATGACATCAAACTAAAGATAGCAAATAGTAAATATGTCATTCATTTACAGGTACTTTTATCCAAGAACTTTGTAAATGCCATGTTTGAGAATTTTAATGATTCAGGAATTGCAATATGAGCATTTTCAAAATGTACATTCTGGATCAGGAGTGGAGAGTGCTGAGCAATGAATCATTCATGCTTGATTTAAGAATTTAGGCAGACTAGGCATCTGAAAGTTTGTGGACAAAAGCGACTATAAATGTTTGTTTAGGAACTACTTTTCATGTCTGTGTTAATATCCACAAAAATAAAAGCCTGCAAAAATCTACAAAATAAGCTGAAAAATAAACTTGGCCTTTATCCTAAGGTCTGAATAGTACAGTGGTAGAACAATGAAACTAAGATCGCACTATTAAAAATTAGATCCTGGATAGCACAGTAGCATCACATTCACTTTGTATCTTGCAGACCCTGTTTTGATCCCCAGCTCCAGGATGTGCAATGGTGAAAATGTTGCACGTCCAAGATCAGAGGTTTCCTCCACTTACACCCACTATAAAAAGACTAAACTACATGGACATGAGCTCTGGCGAATGTTTATCATGAGCACTAACTATTAGGAAGAATCTAACTGTAGTAATAGTACCAAACTGAAATAAATTTTTTGTTTTGGAAGGGGAAGGGGGCTAATTTTAATTAGGTAATACTAACTTGTTATTGCACTTATTTCTTTTCTGGGACAGCAAGATCCAAGTCCAAGCTAAATAATCCCACCTCCAATTAGTAATTTCACAGCCAGAATTTGAAAGAGGGGGAGGCTGACATACTCAACAAAATTTGTTTCGAATAAATCTGCACTTACCCTTGTGGTAGGAGTGTTCATTACCTCAGGCTGGCAGATGATTGGGCCACATAGTGTGTTATCGCAATTAGACCCATTAAATAAATGCCTTCACTATGGTGTGCCAAAAATCTAAAGTAAAGAGATGAAAAGGTAGTGTGAGATCATAAGAAAGTAGATAATATTATCCAAAAACAGAAATGATTCAAGAAGGCACAAGATGTAGCAATAGCCCTAACCGTATTGGCTTTACATCACATGAAAGAAAAGTCCACCTCAGTGAGAGACTGATAAAGTCTCTTGATAGTGACTACAATCCACCTGGAATTTGTAGCACAGGAAACATCAGAGGAACCCTTACAGTAGGATGAGATGAGTCTAACCCTTCCTTCTCCCTTTAGAGGAAGCCAAATAAAACCTTAAAGCCCTAACTTGGCAAATGAACTTATCTTGATCATCCCAAGCACATATACAACTGAGACTAGGATCTAGTCAGAACTAGAGCTAATGAAGGTAGCTGATTCTTTGCGAGAAACCCAAAATCATTCTTACCATTGAGCCATAAACAACCTTGTTCCAATGACAAGGCAAGCTACTCCTTCTCCTCACCAATATTAAGTACAGCAATAAAACAGTTTTAAGGATATGGTTTTCAGAGGAAGCATAACTTAAAGGTTTAAATTGATTTAGATAATGCCCAATGAATGCATGAAAGGTTCCATGGTGATATTGGCAGTCAGGATAGCAGTCTCTGAAGCTCAAAATACCTGATGAAATCAGACAGATGAGGATCTAACACAATAGAGGAACCACTGGAGAACTTGAGTCTTAGAAAGGGCTGCCTTACTGACCATAATAAAAACACAGAAGGTTCTCTTTTCTCAAAAACAAAGAAAAGAAAGTCTACAACTACACTGAAAGGTGGACAGCTAGGATTGGCATGTTTCCTGCTGCATCAAATACATAATATTCTCCTCTTTGCTATGTAAACATTGAAAGCAGATTGGCTCCTAGCCTGGGCAATGCAGTCAGCAACCATGGTTGATCTTTTGGGATGAGTCAACTGCGAAGGTGGAGGATCTGCAGACTGTTGTGTAGGAGTGACCTCCTGTGCTGCAACAGCAAGCCCCTTCTCTGTGGTAATCTCTCCGGCTTATCCTCCAACAGGTCAAGTAGGATGCTGAACCATGACCTCCAGGGCCACTGGGGATCTATCAGGATGAGCCAAGAAATGAATGTCCTAACATGGTAGAGCTTCCTGCATAATTATTTTGAAAGGTGGAAAGGCATACAAGTACTGACAATCCCACTTTTGACTGAAAAAGTCAACTGTCGAGGCCCTTTGATCTGGTACTGGAAACACACAAAGAGCGAGTTTATGTTCTGTCTCATAGCGAACAAGTCCATTAAAGGTCTTCCCCAGAGCCAAAGATCTGCCTCTGCTGCTGATTTGTGCCGAGACCATTCCATAAGGATCACATGGCTCCACCTGGTAAACTGTTCGCTAGGATATTCCTTTTGCCCAGAATATGGTGGAATCAGAGTGTGAGATTGCCCATAAGAACAGGTTTCAGGCTTCCAATGAAAGAAAATGACCAAGTGTATCTCCCTAACATCCAAGACACTTCTATTGACATGTTGCTTAAGGTGACCACAACACAATGACATCTTATGAGACTGGCACCCCACTGTTGAGCCAAGAACACTGCCCATATCTCAAAATTGCTTATATATTACGGGCCACTTCCTGAGACCAAAGTTCCTGAGAAACTACTCCTACTGGCTCTAGGTAAGCATCCCATCAGGAATTTTATGCATCTGTGTACAGAGAGTAGAGAATGACAACAGGACCTTGTGAGGTCTCCAGTCAGCAAGAAAGCAAGAACTGAAGTGGGTGCAAATGATGTTTCCCTTGAGGAGCCAAGTCCACAGATGTGTTCTGAATTCCCAGGAGAGGGAAGTAAAGACATGCTGACAGTGAAATCTTGACCACAACACACATTATGATGGTCAGGACTTGATCAATTATGTCCAAAGAAATTAATCCTCCTTAGACTGGTGCAGAAATTCATCTCCACATATATCCATATGTCTTGAGAAGTGATGAAATCTAACTTCCCAGGCAGGATTCAAGACTGAGATGAGTTGCCACTGACCAACAGAGGGATAAGTCCTTCAGGAGTGAATCTCTTAGAATGCATTGCATCAACAGTAGTCAAAATACAAGATGATGGGCATCCCTAAAGACCTAAAGTGAGCTGCTATTAGCCCCCCTTGTCACCATGGTAATGCTGTGAATGCATAGGTAAGATCAGAAAGTGCTTGAAAGTGAAATACCTCCTGGCCAAGCAAAAACCAGAAGTATTTTCTGTCGAGCTGGAAGATGGGGATGTGAAGGTACACATCCTGAAAATCAATTAAGACTGCCCAATTGCAGGGCCTTTTGGCATTACTGACCAAAATAGTAGTCTCCCTCTCAAAGTGTTGTTCTCAAACAAATCTATTTAAGGTTTGAAAGGTAAATTATGAGTAGAAACTTTCTGCTTCTTTAACACCCAAAACATCCATGAATAAAAACATGATTGTACTCTTCCACAATAACCTGTATATATCTACCTAGATTGACCAGTTTAGATTGGTAAAACAAAATGGTGGTCTGTGTATGGGAGGATGTTCTTAGAAATGAAGCCAGTATCCATCATTTAAAGTGGAAAGGACTTAATTATTGTGTCCATAATACCCAACCACACCTCTGAATAGATTGATAGCTGATCATCTACCATGACACTGTGATGAGAAAGATAGTGCATGAAAGGGTGCAATTCCTTAGAATCAACCAACTCCCCATTAAGGGATTTTAAATGAGTCTGAAGACTTTCTGGCTTGGTCTAGTCAACAGTCTTGACTGTGGTAAAACAGGTTGGAAGGAGTTTTGAACTGGGGTTGCTTGTGATTCTGTTAAGGCCAAACCTGCCTAAAGAACTTGGGAGAAAGTCCTATAAGGGCTCTAAGGCTTCTCCTGGGACATGAACCCAGGTCCCAGCTGATATCCCCACTTAGGACACACAGAGATGCTGCAAGGATTTTTTCTAAAGGGGGTCACTTCTCCATTGTCACCAAACTAAGGGGGCTTTGTGGATTAAAATGAAGCAGTGAGGAGATGACTATAGTTCAATAACTACTTAATAATTAAATATTCATCTCTCATTCTTCCATTCTTAGAATTCTATTGAAATCAAAATCCTTAAAATATGTAACCTCTAACTGAATAAACATTAATATGTTGATTGGTTCTGAATTTAATCTGTTTCTTATCTGTGTATTAGCATTGTTCTGTACTAAGAACCTGCTTTCACAGTCAGCTGTCTGAAGTGGCATCAGCATAACTTGTTTTAACAAGTTTTAACAAGTTGGGAATCTGTTATTTATCTGTTTATAAATATTGTTCCATGCTAAGAACCCTTTTCACAGTCAGATGTCTGAATCGTCATATGCATTGCTAGCTAAGTAGGAAAACTGTTCATTATAGTTGTTATATACAATTTTCCACAGCTCATAGTTATTGATGTTTTATTAACATATCTCTGCATAAGTTTGGTTAGTATCCCACAGGGTCTTCTTGTGCCCACACACACCCTCACCCTCTGATATATTAAGCAAGCAAGAAAACAAATCACACAAAACAAAATAACTTAGAACCTACAGAGGGTAGACAATACTTAACCTAACACCAGAACTATGAAGGGGATTGCAATTACCTGAACACTGCTTGCTGGGCAAGGAGCAAATTCCTTCAAATTTAATAGTATAAGCACAATAAACTTTCCAAAAATGTAACATCTAAGGAGAGAACACTCAACTGACACAAAAAAGGACATGATTGGCCTAAAAGACATTTAAAGACGACCATGATGGCAAATTTCAATGAGTGACTTGGCACGTGTACTTTGCACAAAGTCTAAGGAAAAAGAGTAAGGTATTTCAAATGTGTCCTATGACTCCAGAATCAGACTGGGATCATGTTTTTATTCAATTTTGTCTATGCAATTACTAATTGGAGGAGAGGATATTAAGCTTTTACTTGGCATCATGGAAAATGAAAGCAATGCAATAGTAGCAGGTATTGTATTACTGCTATTAAAATTACAGTGTGTAAAGAAAGTATAAAATAAATGTACTTCATATTAAATGAATAATGTATAAAAGTAGTCCAATGTGTCTTTCTGGGAATGTTACAAGTTGTAAACACTACCAAGGTGGGGATAGTTCAAAATTATGTTGACCTCATGATTGCAGCTCTCATATAACAGATGCTCAGGACAGGATGGCTTGGGTCTGAAAGTGTGTTGCTCCTGATTTATTCCCCTTTTATACATGTGATTACATCACAAAAAGAATAACAAATGTGAGATATAACATGTATGATGAATCATATTTCAAAGTTCATGTCACTCGGGTTACCGTCTTTCAATATTATGGAGAATTTGTTGTTTTGGGGCTCAACACCATTTCTCAGTGCAAGACAGGCTATATATGGTGGACATTATAACTGGTGGAGGAAGAACCCAAGAAAACCGTGGGATAAACCACTGACCCATAGGAAGCTACCGGCAGCTTTCTCACATACCAACATTGGCCAAGAAAGTTAGCTGAATCACTTTATAATAATTTTCTTTCTTAAATATTTCTATATTATACATTATACATTCAATTATACAATAAATAAATCTGATAAATGGATCACAGACTGCACCTATTTTCATACCAGCTAAGAAATAATTTAAAAACTGACCAGGAATGGAACATGCACACGAGTACCTGGTTAAACATAGTCTACAAAAATTACTTGCATGAGACAATTTTATTTAAAAGTATTACTCAGCTTAAACAAAGTGTAGTGTAGAAACAATGTTATTTGCAAAAACCATTTTCCTTCATTAAATAAGTAACCTTGGCGTTTGATCTTATGATTCCAAAATTGATATGCTTCTTCCTTACTCCAAGTGCAACCCATCCACAAAGTTTTGCTTAGGTCTATATTGTAAAACTAATGTTATTGTGTGGAAACTATTATTTTTCTTTCTGTCACACTTGACATGACCTCTGACCTTGCAAGTTAAAAACTGATAGGTTTCTTCTTTACCCCAAGTGCAAATTTGGTAACTGTATATGGAGAACCCAAGTCATGGAGCAAGAACCACTTTTATTTTTTCAGTCACTGTAACCTTGATCTTTGGCCTTTGGGCCTCAAAAACATCTGGATTGCCTTTACTACAAATGCAAGCCTTCCATAAAGTAACTGTACATGATGAAGAACTTGAGTTACTGTGCAGAAACAATTTTTCTTCAGTGATACTGGTCTTGACCTTTGAGCTTTTCCATCCAAAATCTACAGGGTTCATCCATACCCCATGTTTATGATAGGAATGAAATTTGGTCACTGTTGACTGTGAACAACTTCAGTTATTGTGTGGAACAAATTTGGTAACAGACAGATGGACATAAGGGCAGAACAGATGGATCCACAACATCATAATATAATACACTCTATCTTAATGCAGACAAATTGTAAACCACACAATGCATATAGCTAGATCTAGGATGGAATTGGGATAGTATACATGTTCAGTAATGGAAGCTAGATTCTCACTGGAAGTCAATTAATATATAAATGAGGATGGAAATTTAAATATTACATTGCATCAACAGTCTTGTTCCAGCCATTTACAAGAGTTTGATGTGCTTTTTAATGCTTGTATGTACATTAGATTCAAGCTACTTCTACATCCTTGTTCTTGCTAATTTCCATGTTACAAAATCATCCAAAGTCAAGTCAGTTTCCATGCCTGAATCTTCTTTTCCTACCGTTTCATTACTCCTGATGCAGGTGTACATGCCCCAGTCTTGACAAATCATATTTTAAAAGAGTTCTCTCTTGATGAACAGTGCCATAATGTTCTTAACTGGCCAAATGGCAACAAGTTGAGACAACATTAGATGCTGGAAGTCAGGTATTTGTCCTATGAAAGATGGCAAAGAAGTCAACTGGAATTTATTAATTTAACATTTTCCTGTTTTTAATTACTGAGGCAGTTTGATTTTCAGAATTTATATCAAGTAGAAGCTACCGCCTTCTAATTAATACCATTTAAATTGAAACAATCTATGTTGAGAAGAGATTGAAAATACTTTAATGAATATATATATAAAAGTAACTGCCAAATGCAAAAGAAACTCCATGCCATGGTCTAATGCATCTGCCTTGGCTATTCAACATCGCCAGTTCATATTACATTTTTTTTTACTTCCTCATGATCTGGCTTTTTGTTCAAAGGCCTCTTTTCAATTCCTTGACCATTTTTTTCTAGTCTACTTCACAAGTTCATTCCCCTGCTCTTTAGACTTCCTCAGGATGTGGCTGCTTGTTCAAAGACTTATGAGCATCATCATCAGTTCTTTGATCTAAAAGTAAGAAAAACTGAATCAAGTTCCATGTTTTTTCTAAGATTTTATTTAATAACAAGACCTTTACAATGTCATGTTATTTATTGGACACTTTGCAGACCCAAGTAAATTTTTACACATTTTTGAGCCAGGAACTCTTCCTACTTGGTCAAAGAGTAACTTTAAGGTTGTTGTCACATAATGGAGAAGTGGTTGATGCTGATGGTAAATGGATAAAAGTCAGCAAAGCAAATACTTTATATTACCGTGATGTCAAATGCTAAACTCCACAAGTAAAAAAAAATCAGATCTTCCCTGTGTCGTTACTTAGGGATTTGCCCAAGTCTTAGCTTGTGATGGGAGTAAATGAAAATAATCATTTCTGTTGAGTGAATCCAAGGAAATCCAATTGTATATAATGTTCAAGCTAACCATTTTCATGTTTATATAATCTGTTTTAAACTGGCTATTTTGACATGATCTGCAAAGTGTTAAAAGAAAATCTGATTTCAGCCTCCTGCCAGCCACAGTTTTGGATAAATTCAAGCAAGGATTTACACACATTCCTGCAGACACAAAAGCCATGTGCTGACATTAGATGATATCACATGACATTATATGCAATACTATAGTTCATTCATGAATTTTAACCTATCTATATAGTTAAGGAAATTTTAAGGTCAATGTCATTAAATAAAGCTAAAAGAACCTAATTTGTTTCACATACAGTATTTAAAATGATTTAGTTCTTTTTTAGCAACTTTTAATTAAGCTGACCTGAAAATTTACCGAGTTTCAGATATGATAAGATTTGCAATGCCGTGTGGAACAAACAATAAATCTATTATTGCCTTCTCCCTTGCAAACAACCCTCTACTGTGTTGTCTGGTAGTGAGTAGTGCCAAAGCCTTCTGCACAGGCACTATTCCCCACCAAACAAAATTACTGGAGAACAACTCACTCTGTAGAAGAAAATAATGGGCTGTCAAATTTGGTGTATTCAATAGATGGAAACCAATAATCGAGACAACCTTGAGAGCAAGTTTTTTGCCTAAATGTTAATTGTTATAAGAAATTATTTTTTGGGTTCCTAAAAGCCTCAACACAATCCTAAAAATAAAAATATTTCTTTTATCTTTACATTAAATGGGGGTTGCTTGCTATTATATTGCAATTAAATTCTGACAATGTCACAAGCGACACAAACTATAATAAAGAGCTGAAATCAACACTATTAAGAAATCTTCAGTCAGTATGGTATGCCAATAAAGCATGCAGTAACACATTCCCAGTTCTCAGTAAACTAAATAAAACTAAATAAATATAATAATATCTATATTTTCACATAATGTATAATGTTTGCAATATCTCAGCTCAGAAGGACACAACTATCAACTTGCTTTTCTAGTCATTATCATTGCCCTAAATTCCCCACTTCAATGTATTTCTTATCAACTAGATCCTTCCTTACCATCATCACAGATGCCCATTACATAGTCACATAGAGTCACAGTATAGTTTATATATAATAAGAGGTCCAAGTGAGTTAGAAGTAGTTACCTGAGTGACATATACCTAACAGTCAAAGTCAAGTGTTGTTCGCCAAGAAGAGTTGGTTCTCTAGCTTACGTTTGTTGATTCCATATGTTCTAAAGACAAATGTCTCAAGGTTATGTGTGGTTTCCTGTATCTTTATATTTGATTACACATGATTCTCATTTATATTTTGCTATAAAGTTGTGTAAATATTTTTCAAGTTTTAGTAACAACAGCCATATAAGTTTGATGAAAGAACAACATCTGAAATGCATTTAAGATAGGGCACTTCCTGTCAAATTTGGTCAAAATTCTGTTAGGCATTTATTTAGAAATCGTTATTGAAGGCTTTCCAAAATTTAGCAACATCAGTCATATTTGATGGAAGAATCATTTGTAGAAGTCTAAAGGGCTTTTATGCCAGGATGTTTGGTACCAAGTTTGATTGAAAATGGTCAGGAGGTTTTTGATAAGAAGTTGAAAATAGCAATGGCTGATCAACAATCGATTTGTTATTCTACTTTTGGCAATGGTGGCCGTATTATACAGCAGATAGGCATCTTTTGCAGAAACCTGATAGGTGTTTACGCCTGGAGGCTTATCAACTTTAATCAATGTCTGTTCAATGGTTTTGATGGAGAAGAAAGGCTTTTCTTGATTTAGTAATGGTGGACATATTTGATGGCATATTTGCATTATTTATTTAAATCTGAAATGGTCAACTGATCACCTTCTGGTGACTTTCAGAATCATAATGCAGAACTAGAAAATGACATTAATATTTTCTAATATATTTTATGATTTAAAAAAAAATTCTGCAGCTCATTTTCATTCACAGTATAATCCCTTTTCAATTGGCAGACTACTGGTTCCTACATTAATCTGCCATCATTACACATGACAAGCCTGTTTTACAGCATATTTAAAGCTACCAAATTAATACATTACTCTGACAGTTAACTACAGTTAATAGTATGGGTCTGGAAAGATGTGTATATGAAGACACATAAAAAAAATATAATCAGCACTAAATTTACCTTTAGTCAAACTATTGTAAACTTAGATGTGGCAAGGCTTTATCAATTTGTAATGGCTGGAATTAGTGATAACTGTTAACAGTTGTAAGTCAGATATATGTACACTATTAAAAATAGCTGCATGCTTTGTAATGGTTGTTGTTGTTGTAGGATTTAATGCCATTTTTCAGCACAAGATAGGCTATACATGGCGGCCAGTATAAATGGTAGAGGAAGAACCCGGCAAAACCCCTGAAAGAACCACTGACCCATGAGAAGCTACTGGCAAGTTTTCTCACATACCCACATTGGCCAAGCCTGAGACTCAAACCCATGCAGACAGAGGTGAGATGGCAGTGATCCATAATGGTGAGCACTTTAGACCACTCAGCCACTCAGGACCCCACTTTGTAATGGTTATTCTTTAATTTGATTTAAACCTTAACCTTCTGTCATTTTCTACTACTAAATGAATTTCTGATCTCAATGTCCAAGGTGACCAAATTATTAGGGCTTGGCAACCTAAAATTTGAAATGTTCAATTTCTCAAGCAGGTCTTTAGTGTGATAGGTACTTGAAACCAATATTTCCTAGTACAGTATGTTTTTTCGAGAATACTTACTCAATAATAATACCTTAGAAGAACTACTACTTCCTCGCAAATCCAGCCCTCCCAGATACTATCTTTATCTAATGGGAGCTGAAAGTTGTCTGCCGACCTATGTGGCAGTCAGGCTGAGTGATTTCCCCCTAGGTATATAAGAATTAGTGGCAATGTCTAACAACCTCTCAGTTACTACTGGAACGGAAGGCATACGCTTTATGCATGTAACTGAAGGGAGGCTGAGAGGGTGTATGTAAATTATGAGTGTGTAAGTATTGTCAAAGAAACATATCTTACTAGGAAAAAATGGTTTCTTTTTTAAATACATTACCCAATCATAATACCTTAGGACTGTAGGGAAGAGGTAGAGGGAGGTACATCTTAAGGGGATGTACCTCCCTCTACCTCTTCCCTATTGTACCATCTCTGGTCCCCTATGGTATGTGAGACAGCTTCAAGGTAGCCTGACTGGAGGGGATTCCATTTGTCTGGGCACGGCTTCAGATAGGGAAAATGCCCCCCACCCCACCCCCTGTAAATCCAGCAGAAGTTGTGAAGCCATGTCTTAAGAAGCTGTCGATTGACCTGGAAGGGTGACCTGTTGGGCTGCAGATATAGGTTCAACAGATCGAACTGGGCCATTTGGGATGACAGATTTTGGAGATAAAAGATAGAGAATGTGGACTCTGATCTCCATCTTACAACCTGAATGATTCAGTTAGCAAACAGTTCCAGATAAATGCTAGGCTGGTGATAACTGCTCCAACCTCATGAGCCAAAATGCATAATAGGTCCATGTGAACTGGAGTTATGTCTCTATGTGCCAAGCAAATAACCCACTTAATCCAGGGCGAGATAGTCTGTGTTCATATATCCCCCATCCATCATGTCTTGAGAGGTGGAAAGAGGCATATCTCCCTCATTGCAATGGCTGTTTTATTGAAGTACCACTTCCAAGTCTGAACTGGGTCTTGTAGGTGGCCTTCAGCTGATGTGCCCAGATGAGACAGAGGTTTCATGATGAAAGTCTGGTTACCCATGGAAAGAAGTTGGTTCTTGGCCATCATGAGTAAGACTATCCCTAATTGTTGGAACTGCATGTAATTTGGGTCTTCTGACAGGGCATATGTTTCACTAATTCTGCCTGCAGTCACTAATGCTGCAAGGAAGTAGGTCATGTATGAAAGGTGCGCTAGAGATACCCCTGAAATTGGTTCAAAAGGTATCTTGCTCAGCCAGGTTAATACCCAAATAGTTTCCACTTGGGCATAAGGAAAATGTTTCACCTGTGTATACTCAAAGATGGTGAGTAGGTTGGATATGTCCTTATTTTTCTTATATCCTCTCTTCCATGATAATGAAATGTGTCAGAGATCATGGAGCAGTAAACTTTTATCATACCAGATGCTAACTTTTATCATACCAGATGCTAACTTTTATCATACCAGATGCTAACTTTTATCATACCAGATGCTAACTTTTATCATACCAGATGCTAACTTTCACTCTTTGAGGAGCCAGAGGAGGAAATTAGCTATTGTTTCTGCATGCCTGCAGAGGATGGATATGTTCATTTGCACATTTGCCTTCATATGCTTCAGAATGGGGGGCTTTTGAGCGATTCTCTCCATGACTGGTTGCGAGGATTGTTTAATTCTGAGGGCCTGTTTAATACGATGCAGACATGCAGGTTGAGTAGTTCAGCAGCTCTGGGTAGGGATGAAACAATGGCCGACATGGTTGTTTCTCAGTAGATTAGGGAAAATCCAAATTTTCTGAGGAGTTTCTATTGCAAGATTGGTGAGATCATTGATCCACTACTTCTCATCTGCAATAAGGATGAGACAACAGGCTTATTCTCTTGCTTTCTGTATCATTTTGAGAATCAAATGTGTTGGAGGGTAAGCATATGCATCCAGGTCATTACCAATTTAGCAATAGAGCATCAACTGCCCAAGCTTTTGGGTCCAGGACTGGAGAGACAAAGGTTGGAAGTTTGGTATTCTACCTTGTCACAAACAGGTCTGTCACAAACTGACTTAAAATTATTTCCTTATTTTATTTATGCATTAAATAAGTTTAGATTTTCAGCATAATAAAGACCTGAAAATAATTTATCTTAAGTCAAATGTGAATACAAACTTATGTAAGCAATATGACCGTGATAGTGGTGTAATAGTTCTCACCATACGAGAAGCTCGTGCACTTCATGATACCTGCAATGGGTCTGTATAAAGCGACCATATGTAATGTAAAACTTTGGCCATCACACATACAGTTACTGAAGCTAAAGACATGTAAAACAGCTAGATTAAGAACTTTCTTTTTCTTTTATTATTTTGAATAATATTGGGGAAAGTGCTGCAACTGGGAATTATACTACCCTTTTTTTTGTGTTTATACTTAGAGTTATGTTTTGCAGATTCTATTTTATTCATTCCAATTCATTCTAGTAGATTGTTTTTCACTTCTTATATATTTATTACTATATGTCATTGTTTATAACCTACAGACTAGTATGTTTATCAAATATATTGATTGTAATACATATTCAAGTATGCAACACTAGTACATTGAATACACTATACTTTTATGTTGTAATCTACTTGTATAGGTCAGCTGCAACATAAATATTTCATATCTTCATTGTCTTGCATTCATAAAATATTAGTTTTGCTTTCATTTAGTGTAGAGAGATAAAAGTGACTGTACATGTGACATAAAGAGAGCACATGAATAAAACAGATCATGAAGGCACTGTGTACAAGTCACTCAATGTAATATACACATTAACTTTAAACTATATGACTCAAAACAATTATTGTTTTGTAGATGCTTCCAACCCTGGAGAGATAAGGCCAGGTTGAGACTGCCAAGGGGAGATTGCAGTAGCCAGGGAATCCTGCCACAAGGGCAGACATACCCAGGATGACCTAAGAAGATAGGGACATGGCAGCCCCAATTGTATGAACCACTTAGTTAAGGCCAGTTTGACAGACTGCTAAAGGGAGTTCTGCTAGCCAGGGAATCCTGCCACAAGGGCAGACAAACCCAGGATGACCTAAGAATGTTGGGACATGGGAGCCCCAGTCACAAGAATTATCCTATAATTCACTACACATTGAAGAAGCCATTGGAGGAAAGCACCTACACAATGAAGGAGCCATTGGAGGGCATACCTATGCAGTGAAGAAGCCATTGGAGGGCGTGTATATTCACTGAATAATAATTCAGTGTGGAAGTAACAGTGAACATAAAGTGTTCTTAAGAATTATAGGAATAGACAATATTTAAGAATGGTTTAACTGCTGTTAGTTATTTTCTTTTTACTATCGTGCAATATATTTTGTTTTCTTCCTCATACTCATCTAATTAAAACACCTTAACTTTTTGTTAGTGTTGTCTCCATATCCTCCGTAAGTAGCATTCCAACCATCCATTCGTCCATTCTGTGACAAGGTCAACCAAAGGTTGTTCCCATTAGGTGCAAATCTGAGCGAAAACTGAGGGATGGAGAGACCATTATGTCTGTATTAGTTTACTGTTCCGAGACAATGAATTGGCCAGTACATTTAGGCATCCCAGAATACAGTGATTGTGTATGTGAACTTGTTGTTGTCAAAACCACCTTAGAAAGTCCCACACCATGATGCAAAGGTCTGCAGGGGACTTGGTTCCTCCTTGTCATTTGAAAAAAGTGACTAGAGTTGTTGGACTGAATGAGAACTCCCTTGCCATTTAAGCATTCCTGCCACCAGTGAAAGGATTTCACAATGGCCTTCATCTCCAGAAGATTGATATGCATATGGCGCTCCTGGGGAGACCATGCACAGCTGGCTTCCGGAAAAGATGGTAGTAGGTGGGCTCTCCAGCCTTCTGTGCTTGCCTCAGTACAGACTGCAATCTCGGGCGGTTGTACTTGCTGAGTTATACCTGCCATGCTGGATGCCCCAATTCTGCAGATGGTCCTGAAATGTGTGCAGACAGGGAGAGCTTGGTCCAGTGGGCAAACTTTTGACCTCCACTGGGAAAGAAGAATCATTTGCGATGGGCACATAAAAACGTGACCTAAGACAATGAGGTCTGCTTCCATGCTGAGCAATCCTTGTAGGTGATGGAATTCCCATGCAGATAGAATGTACTTGAAAGTAAAGACGCCAGCAAGGTTCAGTTTTTCAATGCCCAATCCTGAGGGGGACAAACAATGATGCCTGTCTATTGAATGCCATACCTAGATGAACAAATTGTTGAGATGTTACTAAGTCAGATTTTCCTTACTTACAAGAAGCCCATGATGGTAACAAGGGTTATCATGTTGTGTTCAGATATAATTCAACTGACGTTTCTGCAGGATGTCATCCAGGTAACTTAATGATGCAAACATAGAAATGTGCCATTACTTGATTCATCATATGAGTTAAGACCCAGGGGCTGATGTTGAGTCCCATTGGGAATGCACTGAAATGGTAAACAATGCTGCAGGCAAATCACAAGAACATCATGGAAGACTTGTGAATAAGGAGATAAAGGTATGCAGCTTTTAAGTCCATGCTGATGGTGAAGTCTCCCTCTTGGATGGAATTCCAAAATGCACTGTGTTGCTTCCTTTGAGGGCCAAGAGGCACAAAATGAATTGATGGAGGGTGATAAGGTCGATGACTTGAGGCAGAGTGCTGTTACCTTGGGATAAAACCCTGGAGAAACATTGGAACGAACGGTAGGACCCTCTTGGTGCTTTGTCAGCTTTGGATTACAAGAACTGTGGGCATCACAGGGTGGAGCTTCAAAAGGACAGTTTTATAATAATGACTTTATAATGACCTTATTTAAAGAAGAAGCTCATTTAGTCAACTGACCAATCTTCCAATAGGCCTTCTACAATGACATTTGTATGAAGATATATATATAATGCAGAATTTTTACAAGATGTGTCTTTAGACAACAAATTCTGTTGAAAGCTCAACAATTGATCTACTCCTACAAAAAAATATATACAAGGCTTTAAGGATGTGTACATACAGGATTCATACAAATAGCTAACATGTGTAAAATATTATAGGTGAGTACATGATAACAATATTATAAAAAGTAGTAGTATTGAATTAAACAAAATCATACAAATGATTGTTTCTGTAGATGTTGAATATGAAGCTTTTTAATAGCTTGGCATGTGTCAGCTGACTTTATATAAGGTGGTATGGAATTCCATAGTTTAGCTCTAGAAAAAGCAAAACTCTTCTTATACACCTTTGAATTTGGTTTAGGTAAATATAACTTGTTCTTTGAGATGGATCTTAGTACATACACATGTATATTTTTAACAAATTTAAAATTACATTTAAGATAATCAGGAGCCAAACCATGTAAGGATTTATAGACTAGTAAACCCTTCTGAAATTGAGTTCTCTGCTGAAATGGAAGCCATATTAGGGTTTTAAAAAATTTGTTAATGGTGTATCTAAATTAGCATCAACAATAACTCTAGCTACTCTTTTTTGACATTTCAGTAATCATTCCTGATTTTCTGCAACACTGTTACCCAAGACAGAACAATAATATTCTAGGTGTGGCATGATATATGCATTGTAGAGTATCTTTCTTTGTTCTTGAGGGAGATAAGATTTTATTCTGTTCAAGAGATAAAGCAGTGAATTAACTTTTTAATGACCTTATCAACTTGTATTTTCCAGTACAAGATATGGTCAATCATGATGACAAGTAGTTTTTAATTTTCAGATTGCTGTATATCCATTCCATTTATCATTACTTTGATATAATTTTTCTCAACTTTTACCCTTGCTCAACTACCTAATATCATGGATTTTGATTTGGCTGCATTTATCTTCATACCATTGTGTTTACACTCGTTATTTATTTTTACCAAATTTTTATTTAATTTAGTGCTAATCTCATTGCCTGTTGATCCAATATTATATAATGTTGTATCATCTGTGAACATGTTGGTGGTGGATAGCTTAATGTGATATGGCAAATCACTGATGTACAGAAGAAAGAGTAATGCTCCATGAACTGATCCTTGCGGAACACCTGACATTATCAGCTTCTTATCTGAAAGTTTATTTAAAATAGAAACTTGTTGCCTGCTTTAAAGGCGGATTAAAACTAAGTTAAGCTTTTATGGTTAAGCTGATATATGCTGAGCTTTTTCAGCTGGATTTTGTGATTTACAAGGTCAAAAGCCTTTCAAAGGTCACGAAACACTGTGCCTACAAGGTTGCCTTGATCTATTGCTGTTAACCAATCATCCACTATTCTAGTTAGTGTAGTCTGGCATGAATGTCCTTCATGGAAGCCTGATTGTCATGAATGTAGCAAATTAAATGATTCCAGGTAGTTTCTAAATTCATTACAAACACGTCTTTCTAATATCTTTGAAAGTGATGATAAAACTGATATAGGTCTATAGCTATTCATACCAGAAAGATCTCCCTTCTAATGTATTGGAGTTACTTTTGCCAGTTTTAAGTGAAAGTGCAATCAATTGAGATAAGAGTTTTAGGAATTTAACACTTATATTATCTAGACGTGTAGCTCTTGTGACATTAAGTTGGTCTAATTCATTTAAAATGAATTCAAGGCTTATTTTAGGGATTCTTAAGTACTCTTCTTTACTAAGTTTTGAAGAAATATGTTCATTTAATTCATCACTGGAGAATCTTTTAGGAGTTTTGAAATCCACAAGTTTCTCATTTATATTCACAAAGTAATCATTGAGTGCATTTGCAATTCAAGAGGGTCTTGCTTAATATCACCTTTTGCATCACTAATACATGTAAATGGCAGGTTATTGACAGATTTGCCTCTCAAATCATTGAAGGTTTTCCAGAGTTTTCTAGGATTCATTTTTGTAATACTATCTGATATTTCAGCGGAATAATAAGTTTTCTTTGCCTTTTGAATCACTGACTTAACTCTGTTTCTCCATAATCTGCAACTGTCCTCATCTTTTAATTAATGAAATCTATCTTAATTTATGAAATGTATCCCTTGTCTTAATAGCATTCAGTACATCACCTGTAATCCAGTTTGGTTGATTTTGTTGCTTGACTCTTTTCAAATTAAAAGAGCATAAGTGCTCAGGGTTTCAGTAAACATATCTATCCAGATATCAAGAGCATCAGATGGGTCATCAAAACATTCAATTACTGACCAAGGGATATCTTTCAATTCTTTAAGGAATATTTGTGACTTGAATCTTCTCATTATTCGATACCTGATATATTTGTGATGATATGTTTAACTTTTTCAATTTAATTCTTGTGTACAGCATATAGGATAATGATCACTTAAGGAATTTTAGGGAACTGCAACTTTTATAATATTGTCAGCATTGTTAGTATAAATTAGTGTTTCAGATACCTCTGTTATCCTAGTGCGTACATGAACTAGCTGTTGATAATTCAGGGAATTCATGGTTTTAATCCAGTTTTGATTGGTTTCATAAAGTAAATTGTAATTGAAGTCATCCACTAAACAGACTTCTTTGTTTTCTATATACAGAGTTTCAAGCTTATTTTGAAATACAGAATACCAAGTATTGTCAGTGTTCGGTAGTCTATATACACAGCCTAATACAAATGATTTTTGGACATTATGTCTCATTTCTAGCCAGATCATTTCCATACCAATTTCCTCAAGATCATATCAATGTTTAAAAGAAATAAAATCTTTAATGCAAACGAGAAGTCCACCACCATTTCAGAAAAGTCGGTCTTTTCTTTGAAAAATGTAGTTAGGAATTTTAAGTTCATCATCATGAAAAAGTTCATGTAAGGAGGTTTCACTGAAAGCAAACTTATCAATTACTGACTTATTTCCTGAAGAAAGTAATTTGATTTCATCTAGTTTTGGAAAAAGATAATGGATGTTCAGACGGCAAATTTTGAGACTTATTTGTTTAAGCCACTGATTTTGAAAGAAGTCTAAGTTTTGATGGTTTTGAAATGAATGACATGGAGTATCTGAATTAATATTTTCATTATCAGTATATGAATTATGATATTCCTCTAAATTTTCTTTTATACATTGTCCTAAATCATGACTATCAACTTCAGAAGATTTTTCAATGACTTTTGAAACATTATCACATTCAACAGTTATATCAGTAGCAGTTAACACATTATGGTCCCTTTCACTGACAGAGGCACTTAATGGGATTGTACTAGAGGTAATTCTATGGACATCATCACTCAGTGGGGTATCTGTAGTTTGTTTTCTGTCATCACAGGGAGAATTACACTTATTAGATCTTATAGGATGTTTTAAACTTTCTGGAAAAATGTGTTTGGTCGTTAAGCCTTTGGCCCCATCTTCACTGCCATTTTCCTAATACTGCACATCTGAGTGGAACATTTCACAGTGTTTTTCCTTATGCCCATATTGTAGACAGTCATGACAGTATTTTACTTGTGTGTCTGCATGATTGCACATTATGCCCTTGTTCAAAGCAGTGGAAACATCTCCTTGAATTCTGATGGGTTAGAACAGTTTGCATGGTCCCAAGTATGTTTGTGATCTATGTTTCTGTGCCATTTAGAGGCATCATAGCTGTCCTTTAGTATTGGGAAAATCTCATTTACTGCATTGAGAAAGTAGGATAAACCCTTTTTATTTAGAGGAATTTTGTCTTTCGCCATTAAGTGTTCAAATCTATACATGGTCACAAATCAATGTTCAATGTCGATCATTTTGTGATCCACTCCTGACATAGATGTTCAATTAAAGCATTCAACTTACGAATGTTTGTGTCAATTCTTGGGCATGCACTGCATAAAAGGACCGTCTTTGAGCAGTTAGGATTTTCCAGGCATATGTTGTTTACGATGTTATAAAAACTGATTTCAATCTGGTCAATATGAACATTGTTATTTACATCACTGCCAGCAACAATAATTATAATGGTGGCAATAATAAGAAAGGTTAATTGTTCTCATGGCATCAAATATATGACCAGTTTCTGCCCCAGGTAAACACATAACTTAAACCCAAGGTTTCAGACCTCTTTCATTTACATATTTAATAATGGAGTCTTCAATTATGAGAGTGCTTTTTCTGGAATTACCATGTTTTTTTATGCTTTCTTCTCTGTTGTTAGTAGAATCAAATGTGTTACGAAAATTTGAAGCTGTTATACCTGAGATATGATGACCCTTTGTTGCTATTTGTGACATTGTGTGGTAGAGAGTTTTCCACTGTAGCTTGTGGGACTGTAGGGTTTTTCCCTATATTCTGGGTCAGGGTGGGTTTGGAATTATTTTCTCTATGTGCATTTTCTTTTATTTTCATAAGCTGGCTTATTTCACTGATGTGCTTTTGTGACTCTTCTTTGAGAGTACTTACAATTTCTGTTTTCATATTTATAATGTCTTCCTGTACCACTGCTAAAATGTCAGGATGAATGCTGTTTGAAGCAGCATACCCATATTTAAGTTGCATAATTTCTGACAATAACGAATCTTTGTCTTTATTTAACTGTTTTACTTTCTCTTTCATTTTGTGTTGTCCTCTTCCAGAATAAGGCAACAGCTTGATGTCTTACTTAGGTCACATCTGATGGTTTTATTTGGGGTTTTTTCAAGACTCATAAATTTTGTCTTGAAATCTGATACCTGTTCTTCAAGTTTTTCATGTTTATTCCTTGCTGATTCCAGTTTTTAAAGATTCATATTCCTTTGACAGTTTATTGGCTTTTGCTGTCATTTTTCCAAGATCTTGTTTGAAGCATTTTGTTTTTCCCTCATTAGAGCTGTCATGTCTTTGTCACCCTGCAGTTCAGAAACCTTATCTGACTGACCATCAGCCTTTGTGATGGCCTTGGACACTTTATCTGACTGACCATCAGCCTTTGTGATGGCCTTGGACACTTTATCTGACTGACCATCAGCCTTTGTGATGCCTTGGACACTTTATCTGACTGACCATCAGCCTTTGTGATGGCCTTGGACACTTTATCTGACTGACCATCAGCCTTTGTGATGGCCTTGGACACTTTATCTGACTGACCATCAGCCTTTGTGATGGCCTTGGGGAGCAATTCATTAATATTGTTTTCTCCAGCTAGCTCAGCTCAAATTTCCTCACCACTGTGGTTTTCAGTTTCTGCTTCCTGAAGGGAGGAAGATCTTAGGTGAATTTCACCAGAGTTAATTGGTGTAACGCACTTATTTCTGTGTCTGAATTCCCAATAGGGGAGAGCTGTACATTACCCTCTGTTAAATGAATAGTAGACCCACTAGAGGTTAGCAAAGACTGATTTGGGGTGCTACTGGCATGCAAAATATTCAGACTGTTTCTATGATAACTTGTTTCAGAATAAATTTCTACAGCTAGGAGATGAAAATTAGTTTCTGTCCATTCTTTATAGTTAGGCCCCTGAACAAGTAAAGTATTTGTGGAACTATAAAGAGCCACTGTAACTTTGTAGGACTGCACATTTTCTGGTGAATTCAGAACTTTGAAGATCAAGCCATTATGCCTGTTATCAGTTCCTTGATCAAATCTTGAGGTCAGCTTGTTCTGACATTCTAATATAAGCGTTATATTACAAACAGTTATAGAGTTTGTGTTGTACTTTAGACTGTAATTATCATCATCAATATTTGACAATTGTTTTGTGGGAGTATTGTAACTTGCACTTTCAGAGAATCCTGAGAATCTGCTGCCTTCTAGTGAGTTATCTTAAGTCAAATACAATAAATTGATGGAGTCTTCCATGGTAAAAATGTAAAAACAAAGTGTTATTTCTTTAGGTTCTGTTATCATATTTCAAACAGAGTTGAGCTGAATGTAATCAAACACAAGAACAGAGATCTTCCATTTTGAATCCAGAAGGTCATATCCTGATGTTAACATTTATTGATTTCTTCTATTCTGTGCCAGTGCAGTAAATGATATATCATCTGAAGTTTAGATATAGTCGTTGTAGTTCAACTTAGTCCACTTGGGTGGCCATCTTGGATTACCTAAAATCCTTTGTTTTGAACAGGTTTCCAAAATTCTCTTGAATAACTGATAATGTGGACACTAAGTTTCACTTACACTAACTCCATATTTTCATAAATCTACTGTATTAATTATGGCAATAGGTATTAGTATATTCTACACCAGTTATTACACCAAATCCCTTGAATGTTGAGCTGTAACTAAAAGGTAAAGTGTCTGATTATAATTGCTTAAAAAATACTATTAATTATTGAATCTGAATATTAGAGATATTGAAGATATTATTACTCCTTTACTAATCAAACTTTGGAATGAATACACCACCATTGATGAGTAAACCTGTTCTCTTGAATATCTATGAAAGAAAGGAACCACAATCTGCCATGTTGAATCTGGCTGCTGGCTGAGCAAATATTCTCATCACAAAATAGTTCTTGCATTGTATTGAAACAGAAACATAATGTCAAAGATTCATGAAAAGAAATATGACATAGCCTTTTAGTCAAAGATATTCATGGATGATGAATTAAACACACTGATATTCCTGCATTTAATTGTTACTGCAATTGCACTATTTTCCCCTCCTCACAGTCCACAAGTTTTCAGAGGATTGTTGTCCTGTGTGTGGTCCTTGAGTCCTTATGTTGATTTTCACATACTATCCCTGTATCAATGATGTGGTTGCAGGGGAGGAAATTGATCTTCTTGGTGGCTTGTTTGCAGACTTTTTCAATCTGGCCATTAAAAGGATGGTTAGAGGATAAAGGCTGTGCTCTTAGTTTGGCCTTATGGTCATTCAGGAAAGTGCAACCAGAGAGCACAGAGTCACAATCCACCAATTGTAAATTTGTAGCTGTGGATACAGCAATGGCCAAAATGTGTTCAGCAGCTCTGTTCAGTACTCTGGCCATTCTTGAGACTGATTTCCATGCATGCCCTGAGGTATTTGTTGTGGAAGGCTGGAAGATACATTCTGCATGTTGAAAGGTAGCTAAAGAGACAAAGTCCAAGATCAAAGACATGGCAATGATATAGTGCACTAACTGCCAAGTGTTATCAAAGGCCATCTGATCCATACGTATGGAGTGTGGTTTTGTCATCCCAAAAGAGGTGATATCGATGCAGACTGCTGGAGTTTCCAATGAAATACTGGTGCATGGCCAATGTAGAACCACTGATGAACTGATGACAAAGGAAGCTCAGAATGTCCTTAACTCTCCCAAACTGCAGAAGTAAATGAGTTGGACTCTTCCGTTTTGTTGTTGTTGTTGTTGTTATAGGGTTTAACGCCATTTTTCAGCACAAGATAGGCTATACATGGCGGCCAGTATTAATGGTGGAGGAAGAACCCTGGAAAACCCCGGGAAGAACCACCGACCCATGAGAAGCTACTGGCAGGCTTTCTCACGTACTCACGTTAGTCTTCCGTTTTGTCACAAGATGAAGAAATGCTGAAACTCTGGTCCAGGTTACTGATGGAATTGGAGGAAGAGGATAAAGTGGAAAATATCCTCAATGGAGGTTCGAAAGGCTGAATCTTCCCATGAGATCAGATAGTCTAGAAGTGATGACATCACTTGAGAACAAACAACATCTTCTGGTTGCATCCTGTGAGGCTAAAGTCTCCTGTCTGGTGCTTCGTGGCTGAAGAGTAAGAGTTGATTTATCTCCCTTGTCCACCAGAAATTTTCACACTGCGGAATGGTCAGCATGCAGACTGGTGATATTTTCTCCTCAGCAATGAGTTTTGTGCTTTGCCCTTAGTTCTAATCTGTTAGACAAATAGACCAAAATGTATGAACTGTAACGCTGCACCTCTCTTTAGAACTTAACATTGGTGCAGAGCTAAAACTTAAAAAGTTGACCCAGAAATTGATAACAGACAGTCTAATAAAGCAATGCAGTGCACAGGTCAAATATAATTAAAATACCACCTGTGGGCCTGCACATGTGATGTTGGAATAGAACATGGGCACAGAGTTATACCAAATGATGGTTACCTTGAAAAAAGTTACTGCAGACGATCTCAATTACAATGCTACTTGTGAGGAGGGTCAAGGATAGCATGTACAGGTAGAATCACTGAAGTATGGAGTTCCAAGGCTAAGGATGCTGTGGTAAAGGAAACAAACCTGTATGCACCAGAAATGACAGAATTATACATAAGGAGTTTCTTAAGGGCATAAAGACATGCACACATAAATATTGTAGCCCAAACCTATCTTGTGACGCCACATAGACTACCGGTGCGAGTGACTAAGTGTTACGTGTCTAGGCTTATAAAAAAGTTACCAGAAAAAGGTGAAGCCAACAAGCTTTGCAAAATTTAACAAATAATTTATTTCCCTAGAAAAACAAGATAAAAATGAGAAAAAGAACTTTATGGTTTACGAATCTAATCCAAAATTAATCCAAGAATTTAAAAAGTATAAGTTCTATCAATAAAAAGTTCTAAGTGAATCACAGTTTGAATCCTGATGAAATTCCAACATGGAAGGCAATGACGTATGCCATAACCTTGACAGTGAAAGTAAGGGGGTCGTGATCACTAATTACAACAATCGAAGGAGCTGAACTAATGTAAACTTCAAAATGCTGCAATGCCAATATTAAAGCCAAACATTCTTGAGTGTTGAATAATTTCTTTGGGACTTCTTTAATTTCTTAGAAAAATAGCACAATGGATGATCAACACCATTTCTATCTTCTTGAATCAATACTGCTCCAACCCCAACATCACTTGTATCAACAGACAGTTTAAATAACTGACTGAAATTTGGAGCGGTAAGAACTGGTGCACTTTCGAGTACGGCCTTTAACTTGTCAAAAGCCTTCTGACATTTTTCAGTCCAAAGAAACTTGTTTTTCGTGCTCAATAAATTTGTCAGGGTTTCAGCAATATTAGAAAATTTGGAACAAAATTTCTGAAAGTATCCAGCCATACCTAAAAATCACATCAGTTGCTTTTTACTGACAGGCACACGGAATTCAGAGATAGCCTTGACTTTAGCATCTATAGGTTTAACTTGTCCATGTCCCATGAAATTTCCTACAAAAGTTACACAAGCACTGCAGAACTCACTTTTGGATAAATTGATTGTCAAACTTGCATCAGTGAGTCTTTCAAAGAATTTCCAAATTGTTGCTAGATGTTCTTTCCAGGTGTCATTGTGGATGATGACATCATCGATGTAATCATACCAGAGGTAATCAGATTCATCAAACATTGAAAGGTACTTGGCGAACCCTTCACCCCAAACAGCATCACTTTGTATCGATAAAATCCATCTGGAGTTACGAATGCCGAAATTTCCTTTGCCCTTTCTGTCAGTGGAATTTGCCAAAATCCTTTCAGAAGGTCAAATTTGGTGACATACTTGGCATTTCCAATTTTATCAATGCAGTCATCAATTCATGGTAATTGAAATGAATCTGTCTTAGTCACACTGTTCACCTTCCTATCATCAGTGCACATACGGAAAATTTTATGTCGTTTCGGAACAAGCATGCATGGTGAACTCAGATCACTTTTACTGGGCTCTATGAAATCATTCCCCAACAAATACTGAATTTCTTTTTTCAAGTATTCCTGTTTGAGAGAGTTCATCCTGTATGGGTGTTGTTTCACAGGTTTGGAATTTACAATTTCAACATCATGAAAAATTTTGTTTGTTCTTGTAGGAACATGTAGAAATAAGTGTTAATACTCAAATAATAACTGTTTAAGTTCATTCCTTTCTTGTTGTTGCAAACGTAAAAATTTCTGGTCCAGATCATTCACAATTTCTGAATTCCGAAGATTTGTTGTTCCAAAATCAATAGTTTCCAATTGAATTCCTCCACTTAAATCCTCAGTGACTGGGACAGGTACAACTAAACTAATTGCATGATTTACCTGGCTATCTCTTTCAATATACTAGTACTCCTATAATTTATTTAGATCAGAGTACTATTATTATAATTTAACTCATTCATTTACTTCTTTACTTTGTAAGGGCCATAATATCTAATCTGAAGAAAATTTTGAAGAAGGAGCAAGAGAGAATGAGCTCTATTACAGGACTCAAAAGTTCTCTCCATTGAAGTTTTGTGAACCATAATTTTACTTTTGACTTGAGTTGCTGAATGCCAAATTCTAGCATAACTGGCTGGAAAAATCCAGACATAAAATCTGACCCTTGATCCAACTGGACAGATTTGGGAAGGCCAAACTGAGTAAAAATAAAACACTTTATCAAAGCTTTTACTATTGTTTTAGTTCTAATATTCCTCAAAAGAATTGCCTCTGGGAATCTTGTTGACGCACACATAATGGTCAACAAATATTGGTTGCCTGACTTGGTCTTAGGTAAGGGACCAAGACAATCTAACATTATTCTGCAAAATGGTTTGTCAAATGCAGGAATAGGTTGCAGATGAACTTTAGATATCTTCTGATTCGGTTTTCCTACCATCTGATAAGTAATATAAGATCTGCAGTATTTACAAACATCACTTTTGATTTTTGGCCAATAGAAGTGATTCAAGATGTTGTGATAAGTCTTATTAATCCCTAAATGACCAGCCAGAGGAGTTTCATGGGCCAGACTAAGTATTTCCTGTCTGTAAGATTTTGGAACTACAATTTGATAGTTCACTGACCACTCATCACCAGCAGGTACCTTGGGAGGTCTCCATTTTCTCATAAGAATCCCATTTTTAATGAAATAACAGACAGGTACTTCAGTGGCATCAGTTTCACTAATGGCCCTTTGAAACAAACAGGAGATCTCAGGATCTTTTTCCTGTTCGACGACAAGTGATTGTCGTTTGTCACCCTGATTAGAAAAAAGAGAATAAGTAGTTAAAAGAGGATCACTGTGATCAATATCTTTTGATTGATCCAAACAAGGAGTGAATGTGACCTCATCAAAAGCCTGACCAATACATGTGTCAGCTAAAGGAATAGTTTCCTTATCAACGTCCTTCTCAAGAGCTTTCTTTGCCATAGCTCTAATAACTGCACAAGGTGGGTATAAATCAGGGAATTCTTTTTCAATACGATCAACTTTCTGATCCAAAGAAGGCTTGTCAGTTACAAGTGGATTAACCACAACCTTATCTCCAGCTAGATCATTGCCTAGTAAAAAAATGAATGCCCTGAACAGGTAAAGAAGACACTATACCGACTGTCACAGGTCCTGAAACTAAGTCTGATGACAAATTTACACAGTGGAGAGGAACATTAACAAAGCTGCACTCTACTCCCTGAATAAGAACACTCTCATTAGAAGACTTCTCAGAAAAGGGCAAAGTACCTAATAATAAAAGATTCTGAGAAGCTCCTGTGTCCCTTAAAATTATAATAGGAACAGGATTCGCCAAATCATCCAAGAGTGATATAGAACCCTTCGACATGAATGGTTCATAATTCTCCACAATAAAATCAAACTGGGGTTTATTAGACCCAACAAATGTATTGCTTTCAATATATGACTGTGACCTTGACCTCTTAGCAATAAGAGCATTTGGGATAGGCCTATCTTGATTCTGATGCTTATTTTTCAATTTGAAGCAATCAGAAATAATGTGTCCATTCTTCTTGCAATAGGTATACGTAGGAAGAGACAAGGATTTTGATCAAGCTTATCAGAAGCTTGATTTTTAAAAGTTGTGCCAGATCGAGTTTTAGAAGGACTTGTATTAGGCTTAAATACCTTTCTACCAGAAAACTGCTGAGTGGAAGACTTGCCTACAACAGGAACTTTATGAGCTAAGAAATACTCGTCAGCAGCAAGAGCAGCATTTTTCAAGATAAGTCTTAATGTTAGATGAGTTTTAATGTCACTATGGACCCAGTTCTTGAACTCTTCAAGTAATATAAGTTGTCTGAGACTTTCATAATCTTGATCAACTTTCTTGGCTAAGCACCATCTATCAAATAACTGCTCCTTTTCTCTTGCAAATTCAACATGAGTTTGTCCAGCTTCTTTTTTATAGTTCCTGAATAACTCATAACCCTTTAAGATGCATTCCTTAACCAGATCATAATCAGCACTTTGCTGTACTGACAGGGATGCATAGATATTTTGGGCTTTGCCAAAAAGTACACACTGTAATAGTTGAGTCCAATGCCCATTTGGTCATTTCAAATTTTCAGCAACTGTTTCAAAATAAGGAAAATATATGTCTACTTCTTTTTTGCTAAAAGGAGGTACTAGCCTAAAATTCTTAATAATATCAAAACTTGAATTTGTATGTGAAGTGGGAATGTGCCTTTCACTTGCAACTTTAATTCTTTTAACCTAATTTGAAGTTCCATTTCATTGTTCTCTCTTTCTGTTTGCACCTGTCTGTCTGTCTCTCTCTCTTCCTTATCTAATTGCATTTGTTTATCTTTCTCCTGTCTCTCTCTCTCCTTATCTAATTGCATTTGCATCTGTTTCTCCTCTTTCTATCTTTCTCTCCTCTTTCTCAAATTGCAACTGTATTTGTTTCTCTCTCTCCTCTTTTTCCAATAGCATTTGTTTTTCTTCTTTCTGTAAATGCATTTGTTCTTTTTCTTTCTCCAATTGTAACTGCATTTGCATTTGTTTTTCTTCTTTATCTTTCTGAAGTTCCAGCTTCCTTAACTCTAATTCCATCTCGTATTTTAATTTTAATTCCTTTACTTTTATATCAGAGTCTGATACAGACTTACTGATCGAAACCAAAACATTTTTATCCAAAACACTCTTTGCTACCAAATACTTGACCAAAATGATTTTTATTTCTTACTTATTTAAAGAAGCTTTTCCCTCACAAAGATCATACTTTCTGGCAAGTTCAAGCAATTCATCTTTTTTCAAACGATCCAACTGTTCCTGGGTAGGATTTGAAAGATCTCCAATTTTGATGACATTGTGAAAAAAAAACCTGTTGATTTCATGAAAGATTTCAAAAATTTGAAATAATACTTGAGATTTAAAAAATTCAGAAAACTAGGGGAATTTAAATTTCAAAAAACAATTGTTTGAAATATTTTAGCCAAAATTCATATCCCAAGGATGAGCCCCCAATTTTTTTTCTTAAGTGTCTAGGCTCATACAAAAGTAACAAGAAAAAGGTGAAGCCAACAAGCTTTGTAAAATTTAACAAATAATTTTTTTCCCTTGAAAAACAAGATAAAAATGAGAAAAAGGTCTTAAGGTTTACGAATCTAATCCAAAATTAATCCAAGAATTAAAAAAGTACAAGCCCTATCAATAAAAAGTTCTGAGTGAATCACAGTTCAAATCCTGATGAAATTCCAAGATGGAAGGCAATGATGTATGCCATAACCTTGACAGTGTTGTTGTGTCAACAGTTCCTTGCTGAATCACAAAGAATAATATTCCAGTTTAGAATTCCGAATAATTTTCAATAAATGTTTTTGTCCAAGAATTCTGATGAACACTAGTATTTTCCAGGGAAAATTAATTACTAATTCCAAAAAATAGAAAATTTCAACTCAAACTGGTAACAAGAAAACACCTTTGAGCTTCAAAGGTTTAAAACACAACTGGCTATTTCACTATAATAATATGAGTTACAAGCCCAACTAATACGCAAAACAGAGTCCTGGATGGGATCATGTGATCACCTCTAGAGAAAAACGTAGAAACATTACATGCCTTAAATCATGTACTCTAGTATAGCCTTAACTAACAATCAATGATTTCCACCCTGGAAATGAATAATAAAAAAAGTTGTTTACTTCAGAACTGACACTGGTACTGAATCTAGGTCACCAAAAGATACAATGTTTCAAACTACTGGCTGTTTACCAGTCAAACAGAACTGAACTGATTTTTTTTAAAAAATCAAATCCAGCAGACAACATTATCATTACAACAACATGTAATGAAAGAAAATAAAATAAAAGAAAATTTAAACCTAACAAACAAGTAACTAAATTACATATACATAACACTAAGTGTTCTTTAAATATGATGGAATGCTTATATAGGTAAATATGACTCAAGTGTCACCTATAGAAATATGCACAAGCATGACTCGGCTTAGTAAACCATGGGTAGAAAGCTTACCTGTACTTGTCTGACCAGAGCAGAAGCAATGCAGAAATGTACACAAGCATCTACATTACACAGATAAACCTTCACATAAAAGGAAACTGAGGCACCATTATAGATACGTACAAAGTAGGTAAGACAATATCCATTATGTGGTAGTCACCAATAGGAAGAAAGGTCCACAGACTGCCTGTACAAGCAGAAACACTGAAGTTGTTGCCCAAACACTACAAATGCCTTGGAATAGAAACTCACCCATTTGTGAGGAATTACACATATATTAGGAGTTTTTATAAGCACTAGAAACTTGCACATACAAAATGATTATAGCGTAAACTTAATGTGAAGTCACTTAGGCTCACCATGCAAGTACCTAAATGTGTGATGATGACAAAGTGTTAGCAAACTGTTAAGGCAGAACTTTGCTGGCATAGGAAGAGAAATAGTTGGAAATCTGGATATAGTATACTTTCCTCAGAAGTGAATAAACTCCTCCAACCATGTAGATTTTGGCTTTTGTGAGGCCTCGCATGATGAGAGCATGTTTCTTGGCACGATCAGAAGTAATAACTGAGAGGTTCTTAGACTTTGCCAATTCCTATACCTAGCAGGAAATCACTCTGCCTGACCGACACATAGATCAGCAGATACTTTTTAGCTCCCTTTAGCTAAAAGTAGTATCTGGAAGAACTGGATTTGCGAGGAAGTAGTCGTTCTCCTAAGGTATTATGATTGGGTAACATATTTAAAGAAGAATGCTGATAATAATTGTGCAGTAAGTTAGAGGCTTATGTAAATGTTGCAACTTTCAAAAAATTAATACAACAATTGTGTACTGTGTGGTGAATTTCTTCTAATGAAAACTAATGACAAGGAATCTTTGATGCCAAATGGACCAGTTATATATAACATATAATACATCAGAACTAGGCTTTCAGACTGGTAAACACTTCATTTTGGTGGCACAGACTAAAGTGGTATGCTAGTGCATTTGATCTATGACCAGATTATGCAGTAACACCAATGAAAATCTGAAACAACGAAAATATACTGTTACATGTAGTCTTGTTCAAAAGTAACAAAAGAAAACAATGAAGCCAACAAGCTTTGTAAGTTTTAACAAAAATAATTTATTTCCCTAGAAAACACGGTGAAAAGGTGAAAATAGAAAATAGAACTTACAGTTTGTGAAGACAATCCAAACATTTATCCTAGTACTGAAATAAAATACAAGCCCTATCACTAAATAGTTTTAACTGAATCCAGGTTCGATTCTTGATGATGTTCCAAGATGGAGGATGATGACGTCAGGTGAAATCTTTATACGAATGTCAAGAGTTCCACGTTGAACCACAACTTGTAATGTTCCAATTTAGAATAAATTTCCATCGAATGTCTTTGTCACTTGTATAGTTCTCCAGGGAATAAATTATTATATTCTAAAAAATAGATGAACTTCTGAACAAGCTGTCATCTATGATAAAACATCTCGAGCTCCAAAGATGTAAACATACAACTCTTTATAGCACCTAATAGAAATATATCCTTCTGACTATTTCATGAGGATCTGAGTATTTTTAAACTGAACTAAGATGTCATTTCATGCACGGACGATGGAACACATGGCTATTTCATCATCAAATAGTTCAGTAAACAATGCAATTACATGTAGGCCAGAAAATGACCTTGGCAATAACCAATCATTTTTGCATAGTGTTTACTACATTGACAAACCATGGCATTCTAAAATCGTGCTTATGCGAGTCATACTACGTTCCATATAAACATAATATCTCTTTCAAATATATCAGATCCCGTGAAAATAATCATTACAGTAAAATGTAATGATACAAAAATAAAATAAAAAAAGAATTTAAAATTAACACAAGTAATTAAATTACATATTCGTAACAATACAATGAAACTGAAATTTCCTATTGCTATTTCTGCACATTACTAAATAGTAACAATATACATAGTTCATCCATCAATAATTACCCTGACAGCCAATACAGCTAAGGTCTCAATGAAAAAGAAAGAAGGCAACATGCAAATTAATACAGTTAACCTGTTATAGATGACCTATCACAATATACATTTGCAATATATAGCCATTAACACAGAAAGTTTGCCAATAAATAAACAAATAGTTTTCCTTCTTCCAACTGCACTGGTCAGAAAGGACATTTGGTTCAGGCCAGGATGTTATGGCATGGTAGAATACATGGCCATAAACACAAATACTTAACACATTTAACATAAAATGTAGGTCACAATGACCTTTGGTTGTAAGGATGTAGTTCTAACAGAGATCCAATTATAAAGTTTCATTACTCAAACATAAGTACAATGTACAGTTAATATAATGAATGACATCATGCATGACATCATGGAGATCTGCTGCAATATATTACATGTAGGTACTAATGAAATGCTTCATTTGATAAGGTGACAGGAAATGTTTCTTTTTCTTTTTCTTTTTTTAAGTGACTTCTCAAGATTCCATATGAAACTTAAATGAAGACTATCTTATGCCCAATGATATCACAAACTGATCTTTCTTAAACCCTGGAAAATGAAAACATGTAATAATCACATACATTTATGAGGATTACAATACTTAACCACTGGTTTGATGTTTCTTTCTTCTTTGGTATATCAAATATCCAATAACTGTAACAATTGTTAGAAGCCCAAGTCCACTCAACACTGCCACAATGATGACAACAACTGGTATATCTGCCACATTGTTGACTCCTCCCTTACAATCTGCTTTATCTGAAAAAACCCAATACAAAACAGTCAAGCTTACCCATTAGCCAGTATGTTTGATGATAAAATGAATGTTCCTGTTCCAGAATCTTTTAAATACCCACACACACACACACACACACCAAAGCATGCATGTGTTATACTATGCAACTCCTCTTTCTCTTGTAACCGACATAGTCATGTTTTTTATACACCAGATTTGGACAGACATTTCCAGGGAATGGTGTACTTCAAGTGGACATTTAGTGGAATCTAGGAGATGAACAGAATTTCTACTCAACAGTGAATTTTAGTATGGTCTCACACCTGTTTGCAATAACCAATCTGAATATTTTGAGGCTAAGATGGTAGTCAGCTTCCAGTGAATGAAACCACTACTGAATATCCCTCTGCTTCACAGTGAAGAATAGCAGATTATACAATGCTTGCCTAGTGAACCAAACTGCCACTTCAGTACTGTTGAGGTTGTGACAATCCTGGTACTGTCAGTGGTATATTGCTGCAGATATAACAACCTACTGCCAATTTTATTTAGCAGTCGATATAACCATCCTGCTGCCATATTTTATTTTGTAGTACATAAAATAAATCCACCGCAGTTCTTTTGCAGCAGATATAACAAAACCCACTGCCTCCCAAGGAGGAATAGCATCCTTCCCTTTCAACACAGTAAGAGCCCAATCGACTAACTGCCAGCTTAATACTCCTGGCTTTAAAAGTGGTCAGTGGTATGTATTATAGAATTTGAAGTCACAAAATATGTGATATGTCTGTACAAAATAGCAGTATTTTCTGAAATAGTCATCAAGACTTAAAGCTGGTTCTTATGTCATTGGCAGTGAATAATAGCAAGATGAAATACTTGTATATTCAATATATTATTAGTAAATAAATTTGAAAACCAAAAACGTCAAATATACTATTAAGGACATTCCCACATTTTAATGTGTCCACAATATGGGTGTCATAATGAAATGCTGAGCATAATACCCAAATGTTCATTAAGACAGTAGTCACTGGCATTGAATTTGCTGACAAAGCATTTGAAATTTTGAGTGTTGCAACTGTCTTTCCAGTACTTTAGTTTTTCCTGTATCTGTTCCTCAGGTAAATAACCTCTTTCATTCATGTCCATTATACTTGTACATTTCACATTTAATTGAGGATGTTGTTATAAGTGTAATCCTTTCAGGAAAAAGAAGAATGTTGTTATGTGCAATTAATAAGAGTACAAATATTTTGTTAAAGGCATATTTTATATCTATTATGTAACATGTACTCCACCATCCCCCACTGTATAAGTGTATTGATATCAAATTCATGAAATTAAATATGTGAATTGCAATGGCATATCAATAAGAATATCCGGTGGCCTAGTGGTTAGAGCATCCGCCTCGGATGCGGGAGGTCATGGGTTCGATCCCCGGCCGAGTCATACCAAAGACTTACAAAAATGGTACTAACAGCTGCCTCACTTGGCACTCAGCATTAAGAGGTTAGTGTTAAGAATGGTTGGCTGGTGTCTGGATAATGTGACTGGGTGGGACATCATGCTACATGTCTGTAGCATGATGCTCCAGTGCTAGACATCACTATAAACTGTCACATTGCAGACATCATAGCAATATGACTGAAAAAATGTTAAAGCTACTTTAAAAATCCAAATCACACACACACACACACTCAATAAGAATAAAAGAAAATGTTAAATTAAAGACCCATCATATATTAATTGCATCAGATGACGTAAATGAGACTGTCCATGATTCCATAAATATCAAATAGAGAAATCCTTTCATGGATGTAGGTATCAGGCAACTAATTATTTTACAGCCAGAGGACTAGTCTACTGGTGAGGGAATAAAAACAGGGTACCAAATATACTGAGATGTACCCATTGGCCAGTCAACAGATTTTATTTTCTTCCATTATACAGTTCATCAAATTCATGATCTATGTTTATTTGACATGTTTATTTTCATTTTGATATACTGTATTTGACTTCCTACTGACAAAATATCATTTGGACTCTGGGTGTTAGGCTATGTTATTATGTGCAGACCAGGGAGTCACCCTCTTCAGGCACACGAGGCTCAAACAAATGCTGTGAAACACCCGCATTTCAAGGCTGAAATATTTCCTTCAACTCTAATGAATGGAACAATCCCTGGTTTGTATATTGCCAATCTAATTCATAAATTAATTTCATTATTTTATACTATCTGTAACATTATGTTCTATGGAAAATGAATTAGTTGTCTGATCCTGGAGGGGAGGGGTGTGTATGTGTCACTGCTGTATTCCTTTCTGTGTCATTACTTAATTTATAAGAAATTACTGTAACAATGCAATGGATAATGTTTGCAGTAATTTAGAGCAGACGCAAGTAAAAATCCAAACACTAATGGAAAATAAACCTCACAAAGTTTTACAGATGTCTAGCAACTACTACTACCTGTATTAAATTTTGTACCTCTATGTGCGATTGAAGTTTCAAAAAAGCCTATATTGACTATGAATTTGCATCAATATCAAATTGAACAATTATATCTGCACTACATGCACAGTGAACAGTTCTTAACCGACCTAAAACTAACAAGAGGCAAAGTTTGGTTTTGATCACCACACTAATCACCTTGTTATTTTGAGTTATACTGTACCTGGACACAGTACCAATGAGTTGCATTTTTAAATAACATTTTCTATAACACCTCACAACAAAGTCACTTTTCTTATTAATCTTGGATTGTTCCTTTATTTGCTCATGTCACTAGACCTGTCATGAAATTTATGAATGTATTAGCTTTTTTACCACACAGAATTTAACATTTATCATATGTTATATTGCATGGAGCTTTTTAAAGGGCTTTATTACAATTCTCTGTGCCAAGGTATTAGTTGGAATGGATAAGTTACCTCCCTTAGACCATCTGTCTCAAATAAAAATCTAAAATTGCATAAATTATAATCAGGAGCTATGTAAATAGCCACATCATCTGCATTTGGGTTGAAATCTTTAGTTTTCAAATTTTTTAAAAACATTTTGGTTTATGTTACTTTTCCTTTTCACTTTTGCCATTTCTGATACTGTAATATGACTAGTGTCTTTGATCTTGGTTTCAAAGTGTGACCAAAATATCTTTTTTATGCTGTCATAATTATAGTCTGGATTGTTTATACTATTCCTTTGCATTAAGAGGCATTAGTATCACCAAATAGTCCATATCTAATTTTGGCCATTGGTTGCAGACTCCTCATTTATACATTCTTATGTGACAAATATTTACTTTTAGCCTGATATCCTTCTGATAAAATAGCATATGAACTCTTGGTTATTAGGTGCATATCATTGAGTCCCCCTGAGGCTCAAAAATATGCTGTGAAATAATTGTTATGTAGCTTAAAAGGGCATGCTATATATATTATAAACTTCTAAAAGAGTAACAGGTGTAAGGTAAAGTTCTTTACATTTGCAACATGCACAATGGAGAGAATGTTGGCATACCTCTATGTTCCTTTCATGTACTGTGGCTGAAATTTCTTTGGATATTGTACTTACGGTAACTGTATATCATCTAAACACACAGCTAACTAAAATGATGGCTTCCTTCTGATCAAAATCAGCCTAAATTTGTCTAAAGTACACTATCTTTAGCAGTTATTAAAATTCAGAAAAGGAATTTTTGCCAGACTAAACAATACTAGCTTCTGAAAGTGCAATGAATGAATTACCAAATATATAAAGTATAAAAAAAAAATGTTATCACCTCTTTTCTTAAAATTTACCTCAGATGGCCAGGAAGTGAAAATAACCAAGCAAAACAAGCAGTTTTTGCTAGATGCACATCTGGAGTAAGGCCAAGCTGTATATTCTGTAACCCATATTGCACGCATCAATCATACACCAAAATAAAGGGAATAAAAAGTTCTTTTAACAAGACCTAACACATATAAGGTCTTTTTTAAATAGCCAGTATTAACCAGTGAGGAAAACCAGGGAAATTCTTTTTCTTTAAATATCGAACCCTATCCAAAATACAAAACTTTAGAGCACCACCTATGGCAGGACAGATAGGATTTACAAATTTTCTACTACTCCAATCACAAAAGAGTCTCCATTTGTCTTCATTTACCTTTAGATGTAGATATCTTCTGGACTGAATGATGCATTTGACAACTTTGCTTGAAAACTTGTCTTTGCAGAGCGATTGTTTGAGATGAGCTAAGTGTGAGGGGGGAGAATCTGTGGGCTGTTGTTTAGGAGAGAGTGTGTTATGTTGTTACAGGAGGTCCATACTCTGGGTAATGTCCAGGGATGGTCCACCACCAGATCAAGATCAAACCACAATCACTGAGGCCACAGAAGGGCTATCAAAATGAGCTGAGCAGTAAAGTTTCTGACCTTGTGCACTACCTGTGGAATCATCTGGAGGGAAGTAAATGAAGGGATCCCATTGCAGACTGAAAGTATCCACTACTCAGTACTCTTGTCAAGGACTGTGAAAATGTGAAACGGAAGTTTGTTCTTTAACCTTGAAGCACACAAGTTCATGAAAGGAGTACCAAAAAGTTGGAACAATGAATCTGCTATGGACTAGCGTATAGACCATTCCATGACAACTATCTTCCTTTAACCTTGACATACTGTCTGCCAAAATACATGTATTATTTTTGCTGGGAATGTAGCAAAAAGAAGGTTCCAAACCTCCATGCAAGTGCATGTGTGCCTCCTTGTCTGGTGAAGTGTGCTACCACTGTGCTGTCAGAGAAGACCATCATGCAGCAACATTTTAATTTGTAAACTCATGCCTGAAGGGCTAAGAATACTTCTCTCATTTCCAAATTGTTGATGTCGAGAATAGATACTTCCCAGGGTCAAGAACACTGAAGAATCAGCCCTTCTGGCTCAAGATCAATGCCACACCCTGAAGTTAATATGTCTGTGAACATATATGAATTGGTTTCTGGGGTGTGCATAAGGACTCCAGCCACAAACCAGTCAGGATTTGTCCACCAAATCAGATGATGGTAAAAATATGAACTAGAGAAAATCAAGCATTCAGAAGGTCCCCATGCAGTTTCCAGACTACCAAAAGGAGAAACTAGAGAGGATGCAAGTTCAGTCTGTTTAGGTGAACCAGGTACAGTAGAGAGTTCAGTCTCCAGCAGAGAAAGGAAAAGATGAGCTGACAATGTGGTCTTGGCTGTCTGAGCCTCCAACAAAGAGAGGATCAAATCTACCCTGTCCTGAGGGACACAGATTAACCTTCTGTTTGTGCAGAAATTCATTCCCATATAGACAAAATCTCAAGATATAAATTTCTCCAGGTAAAAGACCCAGCCTGGTCAATTTGGAACAACAATAAGACAGATCTAGTCTGATGGACTCTATTGTAGGATTGGTATACCTAGTGACCTTAAATGGGCTGCAACTAATCCCCTGACCCTAATATATACTCTGGATGCAGAGGCTAGGATGAATGGTGGATCTTGAAATTTGAAGACCTCCCTATCCAAGCAAAACTTCCTGTATGGAGGAAAGATGGGAAGTAAAGCTATGCTTCCTAAAGACTGATAGAGACTGCCCATTCATCAGGTCTTATGGCATTTCTGACTAAGGCTGGTCTTCAGCTTGAAAGATTCCTTTACAGAAATCTGTTTATGGAGGAAAGGTCACTAATTAGACAAAACTTTCCACCATTCTTTGATAACAGGAAAATCTGGAAGAAAGCTAGAGAGTAGTCATTGAATTCCCTCTCAACTACACCATTTTGAAGAAGGGAGTGAACTCTTTCCTTTAACTGCACCAGATTCAGTTATTGGAAGAGCATAGGGGATATTACTAGAGGATGACGATCCTGAAACCAAAGCCGGTATTCATAATATATAATAGGGAGAACCCAGCATAGCTTATAAAAGCAAATTCATGCATAAACCGTGCAATGAAAACAACAGTTTAAAGCATATAGCTGGTACATTGCTTATTAGTCTTAAAAGGAATGTAGTTCTGGTTCCATGTCAAAAACATTAGGTTGGTTGATCCAAACTGACATTTTTTACATGTTTTCCCATCTCAAAATTAAAAAAAATGAAACCACAATTGCATAACCTATTTCTGTTCCTTGGAGAAAAGATGTTGTTAGTATCACGACAGTGTTTTTTGATTCATTCTGTAAATTATTTAAAGAAACTGTGTTTCTGTGAAATAACTTCTAAATTTTAATTAACCACAATAAGTGAGCAACATACAAAGGTAGACATTACTGAATCATACCGCTTGGTCTTGGTCCAGAAATTGCTAAAAATACTGGGAGAAATATGGTAGGTTCTTATGATATCATGGGTTCTGTGGTATTGTGTTATTCAGATTTTTCTGCATTTTTTCTGGATAGCGCCACCTATCATGTACTTGTATACATTACATGACCATAAATTACTAGTTCTGCATCACCATGATTTCATGAAAATGTTGGGATTGCTGACGAGTACTTTATTTTAAAAATACCCCCATGAATATCACTATTCCCAAATAATGGCTGTACAGCATGTTCTCAAATAGAATCTATCTCTTCTTAAAATTACCATCAATGTAACAAATCAGTTAAAAAGTTTGTGGTCTGATAATATCCAATGATGTTATGCAAGAACTAGATCACATGATTAACATATTTGTCAAGAACCAAAAGATCAAATAGTAACAGAAATAGTAATGCATTTTAATAGAGAGCAAAGAACAACAACAGACATGTATAATATCTTGAATGTCAGTGTTTTTATTTACTTACTTGGCGATCGCAAACTTTATGACCAAAGATACCACTCCAGTATAAGTCTTAATGAGCATCATGCCTAATACTGTTACCTATGAACAAAGTCAATGCATTTTGTTCACAACATTCAGAAAATCTAGAATTAATTTGGGGGGATGTTGTTGTTGTATTCCTATTATTTTTGCCTTTTTTATGGTCTTAAAAATTAGGTTGGCATCCCAAAATTCTAGGGTTATAATACTGGATTCATGAAATTAATTAAATTCCAAAAGTGATTCATGATAAAGGCATATTTGTCCATATTTTATATTCTCACTTTAAATTTAAAATGAGGAAAAAACAAAAAAGGCAACATCTTTTTCTCGGCATTTCCAAATTAGAAAATAATGTATCATTTTAACCAATTTCCTAACACAGCCACTAAGACTGAAATAAAAACAACAGCAGACCTAATTCAATGTATTTTACTGTCCAATAATGAGAGTTCACGCTAGATTCTAATATTTTGGGTAAAACAACCTCTCTCCAAACAGAATGTGGTAAAGTTGATAATAATAATAATAATAATAACAATAATAATAATAATAATAATAATAATAATCATGACTTTATTTAAAGAGGGTAACACAATTAGCTGAAGAACTAATCTACCTTGAGGCCCTCATACAAAGGAAATTTATTTATTTTAACTGCATCTCTGAAGCCACTGGATATATTGGGTTTGGAAGAAGGAAATAGAATGGGAATTTCTAATCTCAACTGGAATACTATTCCAGAGCAAAGTTCCAGAGTATTGGAAACTTTTTTTGAATAATTCCTTATTTGGTTTGGGAATTTTATACTATTAGGTAGACACTGATCGCAGGTGGGGAGTGTTACCAAGTAGCCTATACTGGAATAGCGATTGTAAATATTCAGGAGCACTATTATTGGATATCCTGTACATTAATTTGGCTTATCTCAACCAGATTCAGTCTTTAATAGGTTATATTTTTAACTTACCAGCTAAATTTTCCTTGCTTTCTTTCTGGATTGATATTAGCCCAAATGCTCTTTGTTAAAGCTGTGCTAGCTTTGCTATGTTTTTATCATTTGAATTACCCCATACTGTATTACAGTAGTCTAAACAGGGTTGTATCTAACTGTTATAAAATAGTTTTATGTGCCTTTCTGGGAAAAAATGTCTTATCCTACTGAGAAGCCACAAACTTGAATTAACTTTTTTACTAATATGTTTGATATGTTCAGTCCATGATAGGTTATTATCTACCAAAACACCAAAAAGTCTATCATGACAGAACACTTGCAAATTTTTATCCTTCCATGTCAGACATAATTTATCACTATCAAGATCTGTTCTTTTTTTGCTGTGTTGATATGTAATATTTTAGTTTTACCAGTATTTACCACCATGCCATTGCATGTGCACCAGTTGTCCAGTTTGTTTAGGGCATCCTGCAAAGAAATGTCCAGTTCATGCTTTATGTTCTGGATGACTGATAATGTTGTGTTATCTGCATTGAGATCTGTAGATGATATTGAGTCCATTAGCAAAAGTGGTAGGTCATTAATAAATAATGTAAATAGTAATGGACCTAGAATTGAGCCTTGTGGTACTCCATATCTAACTGCTCCAGGTTCAGAGAGAACATTATTTATATAAACATGTTGTGTTCTCTCACTTAAATATGAAGTAATCCATCTAAATGTGCTTTCATCACATTGGTAAATTTTCAGTTTCTTCAAAAGGATTTCATGATCCACCATGTCTAAAGCTTTCCTGAAATCTACAAATACAGATCCTATTATTTTACCTTAAACAAGTGCTTGAAGCCATTTATCAGTTAGGGAGATCAAGGCAGTCTCACATGAATGTTCCTGTCTAAAGCCTGATTGATTTGGGTGCAACATCAAGTGTTTGGTTAAATATGACATGAATGAGTCATGGACATGTTTTTCAATCAATTTTGACAAGTTTGGTAGTATTGAGATTGGTTGGTAGTTATCAGTATCATCCTTAGGACCAGATTGGTGAATAGGAGTTACTTTTGCAGTTTTCCATATTTTGGGGACAGATGAGGCTGCAGTACTTAAACTGATTATGAATGTTATGCTATCTGAAATAGCTGAGGCATAAGTTTTCATGAGTCATGGACAAATCTGATCAAGTCCTGTAGCTTTCTTGGTATCAAGTTCACTGAAACATTTTTAACAAAGTTTTTTGATACTGGTGGGATAGAGAAACACACCTCCTTATGGATTTTGCTGCTGCAGAACTTTTTCAGTTCATTAAAGTTGTTTTCTATCACTGATTCTTTTAACTTTGTTGTAATGTTGGTGAAGAAATCATTGAAAACATTTGCAATTCAGTGTCATCGGTGACTATGGTGTCATTTACCAGAAATGAGTGAATTTTATTTGTCTTATCTTTGTGTGTTCCCCAATGAGTTCATTAAAGATTTTCCAAATGAAGTTTGTGTTGCTCTTTTTGTTTTCAAGCAATGACTGATAATAAGTGTTTTTTTTAGCTTTTTTAATCATACTTATTATTTTATTTCTCCATACTTTATATTGTGCATGGTTTCCTGTAGCCTTGAATTGGTCTCGTGTTTTCATAGCATCCAGGATTTCAGTTGTAAGCCAGTTAGGTTGGATTTCATTCTTTACTCCATGTACTTTCAGTGATGCATGCTTAGAGACTACATCCATAAATAAGTCAGTCCACACCCTCAGAGCTTCATCTATGTCATCCAAATTTTGGATCATATTCCATGGAACTTTATATAGGTCATTGAGAAATTTTTCTTTGTTAAAATTTTTGAACAATCTCTAAGTGATAGTTCTGTGTGTATTTTTCTTATTTCTCTTGCATTTAACCTTTCTTGTCATAAAAGTAGGATAGTGGTCACTAAGACCAACATTCAATACATTAACACAAGTCACATTGTCTGGTAGGTTGGTGTAAATGTGATCAATAAGAGTGTTTGATTTTTCTGTTACCCTTGTGGGCTCATTTACCAGCTGGACTAGGCCTAATGATTCAATAAATTCCATCCAGTTGTTCCTAATTTGAATATTGAGTAGGTCCTTATTTATATCGCTGAGTATATATGTTTCTTTCTCCTGTGCAAGAACATTTTCCATTTATTTCAAAAGGTTATCATTCCAAATTGCTTTGGAGGAAGGTGGCCTATAAATGAAACCAACTAGGAGTGATTTTGCATTATTTTGAGAAGTTTCCACCCTAATACTCTCAATTTCATGTGACTCCAAGTTAGGTTACCTTTCTGCATTTAAATCTTCCCTAACATATACAACAAGACCTCCCCCTGCCGTCTGTCTGTCCCTGCATAATTTTAATTGTAGCCTTGACAGTGAAATAGATTATCATTGTGGTTAGCATTTAATTTGGTTTCAGTGAGCCCTAAAACATGTATATTATTTTGCTTGGAAGACAACATTAACTTAATCTGGTCTATTTTTCCCATGATATGGTACCTTGTACATTTAAGTGATGTTAAAACCTTTTGTATTCAGTTTTGTATCAATTATATTATGTCACCATGCAATGGGGTACTCACTGAGATTGACTCCATACTACTTTTATCATTCTGACATCCTATTTCCATATTTAAATGTTCATATATATTAGCATCTTCAAAGTCACATACAGGTCCTGAAAATCTGTTAACTTTTGCATTTACCATAGTGTCCATTGTATGGTGAGAGTCAAAAGTCTCACTAGGTACATTTAGATTTGTTATAAATGAAGCATCTGCATTCTCCTCTTTGCCAGCTTCCTAGCATGTATAATACGTTGATTGACAGAGTCTTTGTGTCCGAATTTATGGCATCTGAAGCACTCAGTCTGTTTGCCATGATGGCATAACTGTGTCATGTGCCCAGTTTCTCCACAGTAGAGACAGTACTCTTCATTATAGTGCCTGAAAATGGGGGCATACTTGTTAATATTTCTCAGTAGTTGAGAGGTTTCTTTTCTGCTTAAATAAATTTTGTCTGTGGTAGAGGCTTGGGTTGACATCCTGGTTCTGAAGAAAGAAGATGTGTACTGTGGAATGTACTGTAGATTGAAGTTTTCACATAGGTCAGTTATCAGATCATTGATTTCTTTCACCCTGGTGTCCACATGAGGAGGTAGTCCTGATATCATTACTGTACATGTATCAGGGCTGCAAAACCTAGCAGCATACAGTAAACTTTCAAAATCTGTTCTGATTTGATTTAGTGACCTTCCATTGCTGACACCATTTCCACCTACTAAAATAATAATTTGGTTGTATTTGGTTAGGTCAGTATTTGTTATTCTGTCCATGATGTTTTGATTTTGTCACCTCTAAGAGTCTGTACGTATGTTTTAGGAAGTCTCATTGGTATTATGCTTTTCAATATTGAGGAGCCAATTATTAGAGTCCTATCTTTTCTGGCTGAAAATTTGGAGATGTGAATTTAGAGATTTTGCTATTTATAATGTTCAAAATATTCACTTTATTCCTTTTTTGCATGTCTTCCTGCAAGATGATAAAAATACTGGTGAAATACTATTAAAACTTCTAAAAATATTTAAACTTCTTTTATCTTGCTTCATCAAGGTTGTTTCTAGAATATAATTACAGCAACCAGACTTCAATTTACAGATTTTATGATTTTATGAAATGACTTTAACATGCAATATGAAATATACATGCACATTGTAATTTATGGCATTTCATCTCAGAGACAAAAACCATGATAATTTTTGGTAAGGGATAAATTTTAACACAAAGCATTGCAAAATAGTTATTAAAATATAATGTTTTGCAGTATGACTTGAATGATAGCAGATAAAATTTGAACTGTGGTCATTGTGCATCCTTCATTTGACAAAATGTACCGGACTTTTAGACTTTCAGCAACCTTTCCCAAAGCGAAAGTCATTGAAAGTGGAATGTATATGTCAATTTCATGTACTTTTCAATCTTAATTACAAAACTTACATTAAAGGTCAATTTCTATTGCTTAATATCCCCAGTCTTAGTTCCTTATAGTGACTTAGTGTCATTATTGTTCTCACACTGCTGATCTGATCAGTGAGCTAAATTTTACACATTTTCAGGGCAGATAATCTACAACATATGCTGTGTGATATCAAAGATTGTGCATGACTTGGCTGCCAAATGCTTAACAGATCAGTTCACATTAAAGTCTTTGTTGATTTCTCATTGTACTAAATCAGTTAGCAGCACAAGGGGGGTGACTGACCCCCAAAAAGTGGCAATGACTTGGGAGGAGGACCCCCTCATCAAGGCCCCATTTTGCAAAATGGGGGCTAAAAAAATGCTATTTCAGCGAAGTAGTGTTGACTCATTTAACTATCCAAAGGCAAATCCAAGGCTTGTATGGAAGCATTGGTTACTATCCACAAAGAGGGCTGACCCAAAAACATACATGTCCAACTCTTTCGGGGATGGACCATAATCAATGCTCGTTTTTAATAATAATGAGTGATTCTGCGCTTTCCATCGAATCTCATACAACTAAATTAGCTCAACCGCGACTAGATGCAATAAAGAAATATATTCCAGTCTGTCAAACAGCAGCTGCAATAGCATCAGGAAGCTTATGTGGAATTCACAGAGGATACTGAGCAGTTACTTAAACCAGTCACAAAAGCCACTAAAGGTCTTCTGCCATTGGAACAAGCCTCTAAAGCAACTGGAAAAATAGCAGAAAGAACTGAAAAAACCAAAAAGATTCTCTGAGAGCTTCCAGCTGAAATAGCTGCTGTTCAACCACAATTACAGCAAGAAATACAGCAAGCAATAGAGGGTATCGATCAAGCCCATGCTGAGACCATTGATGTAAGGGATCTTGATGCACCAGAATCTGATGAAAAGCCACCTGCGAATTTACCGAAGAAGGTCGCAAAATACTTCAAGAAAACCCTATAGTGACTGCATGATATCCATATCATGATACCTTGTTAGACCCAAATACTGGTAATATTTCAAAAATAAATTGGGTTCCTTTTGTATTTCGAAAGAGCCATGGCATAACTAAAATCTGTGGTGAATATAAGGTTATATTTAAAGAATTTGAGAAACAAATGGAAGAAGTTAAAAAAGTGCCATTACCTGGAGATATGTTATCATCCGAAAAATTGCCATTCAGACCACTTTGTATTGAGGAAGAAGAAGCTGGTGATTCAAGATAGACTTTGTCCAATAACATCCTTGCTGAAGTTGATCGACAGCAAATTCTGATTGGTGGAAGACAACCCAGCAATAATTCCCATGAAATCATCAATTCAGCAGCTGATATTTGTCAGTGTTTGTTTACCAGTGGCATCATGGACAGAAATGTGTATCAGGCACTGATCGATGAAATTACCAACAATCACTACAGTTATTGATGAATTAGATCAACAATAACAAAATAACATTATTATACACAATACCCAATGTGGACCTGAAAACTTCAGGGTGATAAATTCACAATTACCGGTTTATACAGCAATCTATGGAGATGGACTCAGTAATGTTATTTGAGGTTTATTCAGAAGGATGGCCCCAAAAGCTATTCTGATTGCAAAACAATTAGGCATGAAAGCCATCAAAGTTGTTCGTGATAAGGGTATTGGCACTGTTGGTGATGTTGCTGGTAAAGCATTCCCAGCGATCAAGGACAGACTTGTACAGTTAGCATGACGAAAACCACAGCAGATTCCAATAAAACTGCCCAGCACCAAAGTGATGCCAGCAAGTGTCAGTAAAATAATAAATCAAGCTACAAATGAACTGTTGAAAGAATTAGCTGGTGGTCCATCTCTGAAAAAACAAGCCGCAGATGAGATGGAAAAATATATAACTGCAAACCTTATAGTGGGTAGAGGTCTTGCCCGGCATCTTCAGTGATATTGATCAGTGTTAGAACATCGTTTTAGACAGCAGCAAATTATAATAAAATGTTCAAGCATGCATCTGATCCTGCATTTGACATGGATGCACCAGTACTCAAGGATGAGTCTGTGAGTAATTATCAATATTATTCTTATGAAGCATGAGAACCAGACCAATGTGGACGAATCGAACTACAAGTCCAAGATACATCATGGTATTTCTTGCCTGCCAAGGCATATATTGAAGTTCATGGTAAACTTGTGAAAAATGATGATACTACATATGCTGCAAATGAACGATGTCGATTTGTTAACAATGGTATTATCGTGTTATTGTTTAACAGTGCCAGATATATAACTGATGGTAGAGAAATCGAAGCATCAGTTATATATGATACCACAGTCACATATATTTGGATTCTGTAGACATGTTAAAAGAGTTATCTTCAGACCAAAAAACACAGTTGCACTGGTTCAAAGGGCCACAGACAACGATGCTATCTGGCATACTCGGCTTGGTGGGTGGGTGGTAAAGTAACACTAACAAAACTAGTGTTATGGGTGCCAACGATGACGACTCCATCAGTGACAGAAGAAGCGCGGTTGTTATTGTTCATGGATAGTTGTGGTAAACCAAGGCTGTCATGACTGACAATGACCACAAACACAGCTCTGACACAGCAGAAACATTTTCATGGCAGATGCAATGGCAGATTGCATCACAGCAGGGAATTTCAGTACCATGACATATATTCATGGCATTTCAGTGTGTCACGGATTAAAGACCTCAAAAAAAGGGACACGGTTTAAGCGTACCCGGAATGTGGTATGGTCAAGGTCTGAGACTGCCGGGGATATTTCGTTAAAGCTCCCCATGTCTAATTTTGATTTATTTGATGCTGCTTGGTGATTAAGCCTAAAAAACTTCAGAGGTGTTTTCATGCGCGATCAGTTACCGGAAAAACCAAACTGCATTGTAACTGGTATCATTAATCTCAATGGCCATTCTGGTCTAGGTACTCATTGGGTTGCATATGTGGTTGACCCACGTAGCGTTGTTTATTTTTATTCGTACAGACTGGTACCACCAAGAGAATTTTTAAAATACATCAGCAGAATCGCCAGCAGAGTGCAAAGCACTCCAATCCGTTAGTCAACATTACTAATGCAGATAATAATGGATCCACCAATATGCGGTCTAGAAGTACTTACTGTACTTAACGCACACTGTGTCAAGGTCATCAGCGCTGCCTCATAAAATCGTGCACGAATATACCAGCAGATGGCATAGCCATCCAACATTGTTTTAAACAGGTTAATAGTTTATAATTGTAGATATTTAAGGAAGATCTGCTAAAAGCAAAGCCCAGGGTGACATTGATCTGTCAACGTGCACAGCACGAGATGAACTTGCTGATCTGTAGCATCTTTCCGGGGTTGATCAGGATGAGGTTGTTGTGTTTCAGGATCAACAAGGACAGCTAAAGATGAGTAATATCAAATGGGTCAATATTATCCTGCAAGTTTCAGGTGCGACCAACAATAACATCGTGATATTTACTGACGGTAGAAAAATCAAAGACTCAGGCATATCACTCATGATTACTCACAGTGATCTCAGTAGATGTGTTGCTAAACCCAGTGATACAATAGGTGGAAATAGTATTGCTAATTTGAAAGAACCAGTATCAGACAATGATACTGCAATGAAGAAATACATGGACAACAATGACACCATGATAAGGACCTCATTAACAACAATCAATGAAGGACTGGCCAATTTCAGATCTGAATATAGCAATCACGTAATCGCGTTTGCGAATTTTCGCAGATTTGTAAATAGACCCGTTAATTAATTTTTTTTAGTTCCAAATGTCGTTGACATCAAGCTCTCTGAAAGTCGCACACAACTCAATGACAACACCAAAAAATCAAATCGATTCAAGATTGTATTGTTCATACAACTCTGCTCATCAATGTGGTATACACAGTAGCATCTGGATCAGCAACATGGTCACAACAAAACAACTCCATCAAACATACCACTGAGATCACCGGAGTGTACAGGCTCTCCGTGTTTAGTGCTGCATGGTTCAGGATATTTAAGACATTTCCATGGCATCCTTCTACCGATAGATTTTCCAGAACTGTGTCGTTCGTGTTCAATCAAAATACTGAGGAAATATTCATATTGGAATTAGTGGATAGAGTCTTAACTTAAGCGACATATTGGTGCTGTCTGGAATTCGTCACAAAAACACTGCAATTGGTAACTTAGTACATAATGAAATCCACACAGTCCTTCCAGTACAATTAAGCGTGTGCACGGAAGACATCACTGGAAGAAATCATCAACATGCACATGATAAAACAAAAATAATATCACAGACAAATCATCGTCATCAACATTGTTGTATATGCGGTCTCCTTGCTGGTCGCTGGAACAATGACGTTAATCAGCACGTTATCAGTGACTCACATGATATCGCCTGTGTTTGGAATCGGTGTCAATGTTGTTGTCAGCGCTGCTGGTATATCCTCAATATCATCGCGAAAAAAATATCTACAAGTACCGATAAAAACTTACATGAGCACACAGAAATAGCATACGTGGCAACGTATGTGTGTGTAAATACATCATCGATACTGTTGGTGGGGTTAAAAATGGTGCAATATCAGACAATGAATTTTCTGCAATCAGGGATATTTATATGCACTCACCACATTTAGAATCTGCCGTATAAATAATAATAACAGCAGAAATAACCATACGACTGGAACATATCATCACTAACACAATGCCGCTGACTACCACAATGATATCAGTGACATCAACAGAGCCAGAATTTGATATTGGTTTCCCAACTCCGATAAAAGCCCCCAATCATCGGTCACTTGAGATCGCACTGGCACAATTAAGGCTTTATTATAGTTAGCCAAATATCAGAGAAAAATCATATGATGGATTAGACACTAACAATTCACTGGTATCTGCACACGAAACCAAGCTTGATGAGCATGGGCAGCCAGTCCCGGACTGGAAAGCAGTCAGCATACCAATAGGATGATATAAAACCGAATAAATCAATGATGAACTAGAATCAAACCTATTACAGGAAAAGAATCAAAGATCACTGTCAAAGTAAATGAGCCAATGCTGAGCACTGCCACTGAAATGTCAACACCTGATTACGCTGTTTACATATATAAGTCATCAATCAGAACTGTGTTGGGAAGGCTGCTGGAAGCACCAATTTATGTTGTTCCACCACAACCGGAGCGATCTGATTATTTGACAGACAAACAAGCATTCATAAAAAAGCAAGTTATAGATACGACCCACAATGGTATGATCTGACAGGCAGTGATATAGCAAATATGCTTGGAATTGCTGACTTAGATATCATTGGAGAGGTTGTCTCGTTAAAGGAATCAATTCTAATTTCTCCTAAAATAACAATTACCAAGAGAATATCTCAAGAGCATAAAAATACATGAGATGATCTGAGAAAGCTGTTGAGCAGTATATACTTGAATGATGATCTTAAAGAATTACTGAGACAGTACAATATCTGAACCAGGTGAAATCTGATGCAGAACTCATTCAAAACTCTATGAGAGAAAAAGTAATTAACAGGGGTAATCATATGAGGAACACAAGCGAGTAACATGCATAAAGTTATTTCTTGATCATTTTAAGATCACTAAAGACCAACTGCCCACATTTAAACTACCTCAATTCAACATCGATAAAATGCAGGAGGGCCTCGATTACATAACTGACAAATTGTTTCTGAAGATCTATGCAGCATGGAGCAAAATAAGAGGCCATCCAGATATTCTCTGACATAATGATCCAACAGGTGGTGGTTGCCATATATCACCAGACGCTGTCAATATCACATCGACAATTTCCATAAATCTACTCTGTGATGCAGTCGATGGTAGCTATACCACATCTGGATCAACAGTAACATTTTTTTGTCGTTCATTTTTTGGGGGGTACTGGTGACGTCGTTATTCTGTGGATTCGAGAATCCTAGCAGATTAGGAAATCTTTGTGGATTTCAACACAAGGGGTTTCTTTTAGCTGTCTTGCACATGCACTTACAGCTGCATGAGTTTCATATTGTTGAGACAACTCTGATCATATTTTCTTAATAGCACTTGGCAGTGGAACAAATTTAGCTATCTCATGTTGTTCGTGTAAATCTGCCAATGATGATTCCATTTCGTGCTGGAGTAATTTAATAAATCTATATTCAACCGCTAGTGTATATCTGCCCTCTTCCCGTCACTGCTGTGTCATGTCAAAATCATCGTTGATTTTTTCAACATTGAGTTGAACCGCGAGACTGTCTTGTTGTAATTGTTTGATCTCAGATATAATGTCATTAATATTTTCTTGGTTCATTATACAACAAATGCATTTCTTTAATCAAAGATTTTATCGAGACCAATTCGATCGTATAAACTGATAAGCTGGATCGTATAAACTGATTGTGCTGAATCCATGCAGGGTTTTCTGAGAACGTGCAAAGAAGTTTTTGAACTTGTTTATGTCCATGTCACTGGGACACCAAGTCTGATGAATATTTCGTAGTGTATGTGTGTCAACATCATTAAAAAATAACCAAAAAATTACAGTTATCTCTGATCACTTTGGGGATATGAGTGTACCATTGTGTCACATAAATGACATCTGTGTTTTTATGCCTGCCTCATGAAAATATTCCAGCTGGATTTGTTTGTTTGTCAAACTTTGATTATTCGTGATAAACTCGACCCTGTTAAGAAATCACGTCGACATAACAGCATTGCCAGCATGGACAAAAACTCCAAACCAGGCATGTTTACCAGAATAGATATAGACCATACTATAACAAAGCATATCCAGTGTCCGCAGTGGTTTATGCACTATACCGTTTAAACAATCCTGATATTAATGCTCTCGCACCAATGCATGGTGCAAGGATCACTACCGCAGCCACAGCCACATTAAATTGTGTGGCTGAATGTGTCAGAGAATATTTCATTAACACAAGACGTGGAAACAGACTAACAGAATCACAAATAAAAAAATAGCACAATGGGTAAACTCCCTCATCGACGGAGCTAAAATAAATGACATAGCAGTGTTTGAAAAAATATTGAAGTTTCCAATCATGGTAAAAACAATTACAAACGATATTTTGCATAATTCCAGCAAATACTATAGTAAAAGCGCCCCAATAGCGATAGTTGATCATAACAGTCATGCCTGGACTGAATCAGTAACAAAGTTTCTGCTGGAAAGAACAATGCGATTCTATGACAGCGATACTTTTGAGGAGATTTACATTATTAGTGCGCGAGACCCTATATCATTCTGGCTATTTCACAGTGATGACACAGATATATCTGCCACAGATGAATCAACATTTGATCAATTTGTGTGACTGTCTGGTACACTCTATTGGAAAGGAATCTCTCCAACGTGCAATGAAACAGATTGCGGTAAAATATAATGGCTACAATGATGAATTACTCAATAACTGTTTTACCACGTCGTCTGTTGTGGCTCATATAGCACAAAAATATTCATAATGTCCAACTCCAAAAGAATTTCTCAATGATACATCATGATCTTGTGTCAAGTTTAGACATGGTGGTCTCTTGAACACAAAATATAATTCCGCTGACATGATCTCAGTTGACAGTGTGGTTTTTTACCCAGCTAGTTTTCTTGGATACATCAAATGTCAACCGTATTTTGAATGATTCGGTCATCCAACACACTAAATGACCAGAGTAGCAATAAAAGGCCCATTACCTCTCGACTACAATCTGACTGGATTTGCCGAGACTGGATCATTTGAGTTCTCAGCGAGTATTCATCCAGTTGTACCAGCCTGGTTTGGTCATCATTTTAATAAACCAGACACAAAAATTAATCTCAATGACTGTTGCGTACAAATTCAATGTGGCTGGGCTCCAATAGTGTTATTACGATATATGTTGGATGCCAAGATCCTTACATCGCTGACTGTAACTTCTGCGATAATTTCATACAGGCCGGCGAGGACAGTTTGGTTACCACATGATGATAAGATATGTGCAGAAAAATTATTGGTAAGTTCACGTTCTGTGCATCATCTGATAATAAATGCTGCTGTACAAGATTAATCATGGATCCAGCAGAACTAGATTTTGTGATCACAGATACGGCATTGTGAGGTGTTTTAGTTTTGCGGCAACGTGTACATTTATGCGATGGCACAAATAATGGCACAGTTGTTAGCTACTACAATGGTGATTCGCTGCAGTTCATTCTTTTGAGATCTTCGATGCTCGCATATTTGTCAATAAATCTGTTATCAATGATTAACTGGTTTCCAGTGGATGCTCTGAGAATCACACGGATTCTTTTTATATAAGCTGATCGAAAATGGATCTTGTGAAACCATTTATGTACAGAAATTTCTGCTGACTTAGACAACACACTTTGGGGTCATTGGAGAATAAAGCGTGAACAAATATGTAATTATTGTGAATCGGCCAATGTTAAACCTCCTGTGGTGTATTACCAAAATGATAAATTATCAGAACCATCATCGTCACCATCGGTGAATGATCTAATCATGAGATATAGCACAGTTTATCTTAATGGTCCTAGTGGTTCTGGTAAAACAACATGTGCGATAGAATTATTTAAAAGCTCGGATATGATTGTTTTGACTCCAACTCACAGTCTTGCCAGAGAGATGGAAGGATGTGGAGTTAAGTCATGTATGTATCACAGCTTTTTTTGATGGCATGGTGTAGCAAAGAACCCCAAACCAATGGGACACAAATATATACCAAGAGCAATTATTTGGGATGAAATATGCACTGCCCTTCTCTGCTTTGATCGCCGATAGTCTCTCAGTTTCCCTCATGGTTAATAATTCGTTAACCTGATTTCATAAAATTTTTTGTGCAATTTTTGACCTTGGAAAAACTGGGTTTATCCCGGCTAGACTAAAATACTGTTCTATCAGCTGCTTTGCAAAAGTAGCACTGCTCATCGCTGTATAATTAGAAAAAGTAATTTCTTTAATTGAACTTTCTCCAAATAATATGGCAGGAGAAAAATAATTGTTGTCGATAGCTCATGATCAGATCAGTACGATCTTGTCAAAACAATTTTCATGGCAAATGCTGAGGTTATCACATGGCCAGTGTTCGATGTGGTAGTAATGGACCACAACTATGAAATGTGGAATTGGGGTTAAGGCAAGAACACATTTATATGTATCTTGTGGTAGAAAAGCATATTGAGCGCTTAAACGATATTACTAGGTAATGAACACTCCTGATGACGTCAGAATTTAATATGCAAAGGATTATCTCAAAAGATATTCCTCTGCTGAAAAATGTTATATTTGAGAAGGAAAAATTTATATATGGAGCAGGCTGAAAAAATATTGATCTCGATGAATTTAAGAAAGTCTGATATCGTTAATAATGAAGCCAACAGAGCAGGTGTCATCAGAAACTTTCATCATAAAAAGCCAATTGGATTTGTCAGTAACATGGGTTACATGATGATTGGTGCCTGAATTTGCGGCAGTGAAAAAAATGAAAAACTATTATTCTTACAGATTTATTTACAAATGCTTCAATGGCATTATCAATGATGGGTTAGTTATTGATCATGTGAACTCAGATAGAAAAGATAACCGCCCTGAAAATTCACAGGCTATTACACCAAGCAAAAATAGCAGGCAATGAAAAACTCGTAATGTAAAAAGACTCCTTGACCTGTTAAATCGATTAATCTGGAAACTGGAGAAATAAGGGAATTTTCTTCAATGTCAGCTGCAGGAAAATATTTTGATATTAATTCTGGAGCTGTACAGTACATAGCAAATTGTATACATAACTCAGCTACATCAAAGGGACTTAACCAGAAAATAAAATTCACATATATCACACAATAAATACCTCTGCTACCAGGCCCACATACAAGACAGTTGACATAAAATACTTCAGTATATCAGTAACGTATTTTTTTACTGCAGTTTTAATTCAACTCAATTTAGACATGTTAAGCCGCTAAAAATACCTGTGATAAAATGATCACTAATAATAGCATGCTGAGTTCCCCAGGCTCGGCAAAATTTATACTTGTTGTGATAATAGAATTGAAATGCTCAGATACTTAATAAATTCTCTGTTAAATCTGTCTGTTCATAAGTGTGAATGCTCTGATATAACAGCACCGCTGTTATAGTTCATGTAAATTATTCTAGCCGTATATTCATAATGGAGACAGTGACTGAGTGGTTAGTGCGTACAGACAACCTTTCTATCAACCTGTCGAAAATTACCTCATGTTCGATCCCAGGGACACATGACTGACATATTGTCAGTGTTTAAAAAAGTTATTATTGGGTTGGGGGGGTGCCTGCGATGCATTGAAAAAAGATGAAATATTGTTGATTGTAAAACTTAACCCAGGTGCACTTGCCTGGGCCATCTTCTGAACCCAAAATATGGGTGTTATAGCATCCAGCATTCACTTGGGGGGGGGGTGTTTTGAGGGGGGGTTTGCTTGATTGCAAAACTGAAAAGCCCTCTGAATCTCTAAAATTTTGTTTCAAATTTTGTTTCACGCTTAGCGATTCACACAACTAGAAAAGAAAAAAAAACATTCAACAGATATTCAACATCAATCAACCAAGCCTCAGTCATTCCTTTTTGCTAGCTCAGATTAATAAATCAGCATTACCACAGGAAAAATCAACCATTCTCACAATGGGGCCTTGAATAGGGGTCCCCCCTCAAAGTCAGCATGTATTTTTTTTTTTTTTTTGGCCGCCTTCATGGACAGTAACCAGCCTCGGATTGTCCTTTGGATAGTTTAATGAGTGAACATTGCTTGGCTAAAACATAGAATTTTTTAGCCTCAGATTCTAAAAATGAGCATTGATTGTGGTCCATCCCCAAAAGAGTTGGACACGTATATTTTGGGGGTTGGCCCCCTTCATGGACAGCAACCAATGTGTCCATACAATCCTCCTTTGGATAATTAAATGAGTCAACACTACTTGGCTAAAAGAGTATTTTTTTTGCCCCATTTCGCAAAAGGGTCCCTTCCCCAAAGTTGTTGCCACTTTTTGGGGGTCGGTCACCACCCCCCCCACTTCTGCTGCTCAGTTTCAAAACTGGATATTTATACCCACTGAGATCACAGGAAAACTTTTCATTTCATTGGTTGGGATATGTGAATCACCAGAAACCAGAAATGAAATCTATTTAAAAATATTACATATATATGTCTATACTTGTAATGACAAAATTAAATATTCAACTGTACTGGTGTCTGTATTTGTTAACTGTTAATATATATAATTTCTCCTGAAAAGCATACTGCAGTAGAATGGAAATTCAAAACAGGATATGTTAGATTGATACAGAAAGGAATCTATCAAAATTAATACTGCAATATCTTTTTCCAAGTTGTTATACCCCAGATGCAAATATAGCAGCTAGTCAATGTCATTGTTTGATAAAATGAAATAGATAGTGGCATTTCTCACAATAATAACCATACCTGAGGAATGCAGTGATACTGGTTAATGGCATCTACATGTTCTTGGCGATGATAGACGTGAATGTAATTACCACCTGGGAAATCGTCGCCTCAAAACAACTGAGGTCAACGCACCTCTTTTGTGCACTATCAGTGTGTAGCATGGAGCTAAGTCATCTTGCTGTTTTGTTTTTTTTTTCATTTCAGGAATGCCGCAGGTTGTGTCTTTGGATGGGCCGGCTTACTATAACAGTAGTTATGCTTCTCTTTGCTGTTTGGGTTGGTCTCATTCTCAAATACACTCCCCAGCACCTTTCCATTCTGCCATGTCATTCTTGTCGACATACATTCGTCCCACAACAATGGCTTGGGCTAAGCACATCTTGTCCTGGGTGTTGTTAATTTGAACTGTGCTGTGCTTGGTGCTGCAAAAGTCGTCCATCAATAACAATTTTCTGCCTCCATCCCCTTTCGGGGGAGAAACATGGCCTGATAATGTAAAGTGTTGCTTTTCATCGGTGATGTGAAATTGGTCATTAGATTGCTGAACGTATTGAATCTTATCTATGACTTTGGAAGGTGTCAGTTCTACCAAGCTGATAAACTCAAGCCAGATGGGCGACTTCAAACTCTTGAAAAATGAAGCGTCTAAAGCGATCGTCTTCTTTGCGTTGGCATCATTGTTTCAATGTGATTAGCAAGTAATCCCATAAATCGGTAACAAACCCTTCTGATTTCTCCAGTGGTATGTCTGACTTGAAATCTTTAAACTTCACCATGTAAGTGTAGGCCATGGTTCTAAATTTTCTGGAGGAGCATTTATCCATCTCTTGAATGCGGTAATACTTTTCAGGTGCTACTGGTTGACTTTGGCTTGAAGTAGACTCTTTCGGTCTTTCTGTAGATGTATAAGGTGTTGATTCAGGTTCGCTCATGTTGTCTTCAAAATCACTGGCATGGATTTGAACCAAGACTTCAGCTACTGTGCAAGGCAATATGTCACATCCAGACCTCTTACATTCTTCTCCTTTCTCATGGAAATCATTTGATCATTTCATCTTAATTGCAAATGACTAGATTTTAAACGTAGAGTGTCCCTATACAGAGTATTAATTCAATTCTCAAGTAGTCAAGAAGATGGTGGAGACAACACAGATTGAACTTCTGATCGAAGCTTTGCAAGGCGTCATACGAAGGTTTACTTCAGAGAAGATGATGGTCTAATCCTCCTCCTTTCGAGATAAAAGTCAAGATACTTGCTATATATGTCAGAAGAAAGGACACTGGGCAACAGAATGTTCACAATATAAAAGCAAGACAGGAGTAAAGAGAGACAATGGTCGAGATACCTGTTATAATCGTCAGGAAAAAGGACATTGGTCTTCAGAGTGCCCTAAGAAAAAAGAGACCCAATCAAAGAAAAGAAAGTAAAGGAGTAGGAGAGGGCATTCGAAAATGATGAAGTACCCTCTGCAAAGGAAGAAGAACCCATACCAGTCAAGAAAGATAAGAAAAGAAGATTAGGAAAGCTGTGCCAGTGAAGAAATTCAAACAATGGAAGGAGAGTGAAAGAAGAAACAAATGGACTTTTGGTGATGTGTTGTGAAATTTCATTGTAAGTTCTAAAAGGAAAGAATATACCAGAAAGAAAATATTAGTGTCTCTTGGTTTTGATTGTTATAATAATAAGGAGCTAAACTCACACACTCACACACATACATCATTCATTCAAACATCATGAGAAAAGAAAAGAATTTAAGTTTTACTTGATTTGGCAAACTTTCAGTATTCACTCTTTTCTAGAGAGGTGGGTGGCCGTGAAAAGGACCATTGGGTGTTTGTTTCTTTAACAAACTCATGAACTGGAGGCAACGAATTTTAACTGCCGTAAATTGCTATGGCAATTCCTACTTCTTCACCTGCTGCTGTCGATAATTTTGTAGTGATCAATGCTGCTGATTGGTCTCTCCAGAGTAGTCAGTGTAGAAGTAGTAATGACTGGGTTGGAATGTTTGGCTCAGAAAGGTCTTTTTCTCTTGAGTCAAGTTAAAGAAGTCTGATACATTTGTCTCAGACACCTTAACTCTGCAAAAATGTCTAACAGCACCATTTCCATGTGACTTTCACCATCCATCTTCTCTCCTTGGCACTTTATCTTTTCTGTGGGAAATATCAACCAATTGCTTCAAGGCATCTGCCATTCATGCATGACATGGTGTTGGGTGCAAAATAACAAAGATTGTATTATATCAAGGTTAACTATATGACAGTTTCTCACAAATAAAAATCATGATGTGAAAATACATTCACTGTGAGTGCAAATGACACTAGCATGGGTCACAAAAAGTATTATTAATGCAAATTATTGCTGTGTATACTGTATACCCCACAAACATCAAGGCCCATTTGTATTACTTATGACTACAGATGCCAAGCAAATAGAAGCCCGGGTGGTGAATAAACACAACTGGCAGCAAGTAATAAACTCATTTGTTTGAACTTACTGACAGGATATCAATTACAAAGGTTATTTTATTACAAAACAAGTTGACCCTGGAAGCCAACATTGGATTCTTTTAAGTTTGCCGATTTTTTTAAATGCAAAGTCAGCCGACATAGGGAAACCAATTTTGGTTCCTTTTTACCATATTCACAGGAATTTTGAAAATAAATTGAAATAGTGGAACAATTTTTACAGTGACACATAGTATATGATGCTGCAGTTGATTAAAGAGTTTTTTTTAAAGTACACAGTTTTTATTTGTTTAAAAATAAAATTCAAGTTCGAGTGCATTTTTGGACATGTATTTTTCAAATGATTTAAAAGTTGTCCCACAACTTACAACTTGAAGAAAAAAAAACTATGTGTCCTGGAACATACAGTGCACAAAAAACAAATATGGTGTCCCAATATGTATGTTAAATACAGTATACCATGTATAGAAATCATCATGGACTATTATGAACATCACAGATATGGCTATTTGGAAAAGATTGATTTATGTGGAGAGGCAAGGCTGCCTGAAGAGTCTTGATGTACAGACCTGCTTTCAGATGAAGTTCGAGGAAGAGAAGAAGACCAGTGTGATGCTTTGTATATTAACTCAATGGTGTTAACAAACCCCAATGGCCCTTTCAGAGCCACTCCATTGCCTCAAAAAGATCTATCCTCATTGCCAAGTTTGTATGTTTGTATCTTTGTGTATTTGTTTGCGTAAGTGTATGTCATTGTGTCTATGTTTTGTTTGTCGCTATAAAACTCCCTTTGTCAATCCATTACACCTACCTAGAGTAGCCCATATTGTGGTCAACTTGAGAACTTTTCTAAATGTCCAACTGATTGAGGTCAGCCACTTGCAACACTGTTGCCATTTTTTCCCATAGTGGTCAGTATCTTGACATCACCCCTGTTCAATTCCTATTGACCCTATACTGTCCCACCATGTTAAATTTTCCTTTACCCTATAAATATTTTGACTCTTTAAATTTGCTTGACCCTATAAATCTGTCCACCATTTTCCTGTATAAAATGATTTGACCCTACAGTATCCCCAATAACTACTAATCCATTTATGCTACAATGGAACCCTCATTAATTTCAGTAAATAACTCCTTGGCATTCAGTGCTACATTGTGAACTAGACTTAACAACTTGGGATTACATTCATCTTTACTTAAAATGTAAATGGCAGGTGATGAGCCAAATTGTGTAATCTAACACCCTCTGGTTACTCCATGAAGTTATTCCAATGTCATCACAAAGAATTCCATAGTTCACCATCTTAACTACACTACAACTTTCAATTTCAAACACACATCATTTGAACTGGTCCAAGCCTCAATCACAATGGAACAAAGGTCAGTCCATTTTTTCTACCTCTAATGCCCTCCTCCTAGTCAAAAAAAGAAGCTGACTGAATCACTCTTTCTGGAGCAGTTTCCTAACCTCCTGGAGTATGGAAATTTGATAGGTGGCAACCTGATTATTTTTGGAGATATAAATTTTTACTTTGTCTGTCCTGAAAGTCAATACACATCAAAACTCCTGGATTCTTATCACATTTTCAACCTCAAACAGTCAGTTTGCCAACCCACCAATATACATGGTCATATGTTAGGCAAGATTCTTCAGTCTTAATTGCATTCCTATGAACTTGTATCAGATCACCTCTACATCAGATGCCATCTCACCATGTCAGTCTGTAATCCTCCATCTGTTTTCTACTTAGAGAAACCTCCATATGATAAATAGTACCAAATGAATGTGTGACATCAAACAAAACCTAACATCTTTTTGTTTTGTAATTTTATGGTTTCTTAATGTAATCTTGTTGTTGTATATATTTTTATGTATTATCAAATATTGGAAAGAGCTTGGAGCTTCTGAAGATTAGGTGCTGTACAAGTCCATATTATTATTATTATTATTATTATTATTATTATTATTAAAACAAGAATAATGAATAGATAAGCTCTCTTGGCCTTCAGGGTTATGTGAGCTTAAAATGGAGATAGGGCTTTCCATGTTCATGTGTTAGGCTAGCATTCGATGTGTCACACTACAACACCAATTATACCATATCCCTCCATATTTTTGTGGGAATGAAATACCCTATAGAACAACTATTCATGAAATCTTTTCCAAAATACAATCAAGGGCCCCAGGAATAAAATTCCAATACAAAAAAAAAAAATTATCCTTGCATTGCTTTGACCAAAAGTGAGCTAAAAGTTATGCACTTACCTCCTTGTATCACCTTTATTCTTGTTGAAGTCTTGTTTGGTGGCTGCATACCAATGATGGTAGTATCACATTCCCATTTGTTACCATTATCACCTTGTGATATATTTGCAATGGATAAGGTAAAACTGGTTTTATTGCACAATAAACTGAAAGAATGATTTCTATATACTTCTGGCATTGCTTGAAATTTACAGTATTTTGACTCTATCACAAGGCCTAGACTATCATTATTCAAATAAAAGTTTATGAAATCAGGATTATTTAACCCAGTGTAGTCACAATGTAAATCTATTGTCTCTCCTTCTTTCACTAATACTTCTGGACCTGGGCTCAAGATCACACTGTTTTCATCTGTAACAAAAACAAAATACATGCATTACTTAGAAAGAAAATCTGATTTTCAAGCTTGTTAGCACAATGTTAATCCTCATTTAATTCTAAGCTATCATACCAACTGTCATTGTACCTAATCAGCAAATCAAGATATAGGACAAAAAAGGGCTACCCCATGATGGCTCTCTCCAGATGACATCACATCAGCAAATGGTTGGAATGCAAAACTTTATATTTGACTCTACACTCCTCAGACTGCTTCGATATTTTTTATTTAATTTTTGTACAAGCTATTAAGATTTATAACAATTAGTCAAAAAAACCAAACACAAATATATATATATATATATATATATATATATATATATATATATATATATATATATATATATATATTGTTATGTGTAGGCTTGTACAATAATAACAAGAGAAAAGAGTGAAGACAACAAGCTTTGTATATTTTAACAAAATAATTTATTTCCATAGAAAACAATGTAAAAATTGGAAAATAGGACTTACGGTTTGTGAATATTATCCAAAATTTAATCCTAAGAATAAAAAATACAAGAGCAATCACTAAATAGTTTATTAGAATCCAGGTTCGAATCTCGACAACGTTCAAATATGGAAGGCGATGACGTCAGATGTGGTCCTTGTACAAATAGCAACAATTCCTCAACTGAATCACAGTTTATGTTTCCAAATAATTCCAGAATAAATTTCAACTTAATTTCTTTCTCCCAGAATTTATAAAACAGTACACTCGTTTGGTTTTCTAGAGAATAAATTATTAAATTCCAAAAACAAATGAACTTCAAAAACAATCTGGTTTCAACATTAAATACCTATTCAGCCTTCAAGGTTTCAGAATACAACTGACTCACGAACGCTCACGAAGAGTTATATTCACCCTAATTATCATCCCGTTCTCGCGAGATAGACTACATGGTCTCCTAACACTTGAAACAACGCAATAGGAAAAATACAATTTGTCACGTAGCAAGAACCCCTATCTACTTTCTGAAATAACTTTAAAAATAAAACATTGTTTATTCAGACAAGATGAAATGACCTTGGCAATAGCCAATCGTTTTCGCATAGCACTTACACTACCGTGGACCCAGGTGAACTAAAAATATTGCTCATGTAACACGTTTTATGTCTTAGATAAAAAAGAATTACTGAAAGGAAAATATCAAATTACTGAAAAAGAATTTCGAATCCTGTGAAAATAATCATTACAATAAAATGCAATGAAACAAAAATAAAATAAAAAAGAATTTTAAAACTAACACACAAGCAATTTAATTACATATACGTAACACTTCCCCCCATAAAGGAAAAAGAAAGATTTATATAACAAAGCTTTCTTTTTTACCATATGTAAATTATATATGAGGTAAACAAAATTACATAAGAAAATTCTTATGAATTATATAAAATGTATATGAAATAATATTTCTATACACGGGAAAGTGCATCTGCAATCAAATTATCTTTTCCTTCGATGTGCCTGATGTTGAGATTATACTCTTGCAAAAACAAACTCCATCTTAATAATCTTTGATTTTTATTTTTCATCTTGTCGATGAAAGTAAGGGGGTTGTGATCAGTATACACAACAACCGAAGAAGGAGCCGAGCTAATGTAAACTTCAAAATGCTGTAATGCCAATATTAAAGCTAAACATTCCTTCTCAATTGTTGAGTAATTTCTTTGGTGCTTATTTAATTTCTTAGAGAAATAGCACACTGGGTGATCAACACCATTTCTATCTTCTTGAATCAATATTGCTCGAACCCCAACATCACTTGCATCCACAGACAATTTAAAAGACTGATTGAAATTTGGAGCTGTTAGAACCGGCGCACTTTTGAGTATGGCTTTTATTCTATCAAAAGCTTCCTGACATTTTTCGGGGGGCCCCGAGTGGCCAAGTGGTCTAAAGCGCTCTCCGTTACGGATCACTGCCATCTCACCTCTGTCTGTGTGGGTTCGAGTCTAGGATTCGGCGAATGTGGATATGTGAGAAAGCTTGCCAGTAGCTTCTCGTGGGTCGGTGGTTCTTTCTGGGGATTTCCCGGTTTCTTCCTACACCATTAATACTGGCCGCCATGTATAGCCTATCATGTGCTGAAAAATGGCATTAAGCCCCACAACAACAACAACAACAACAACAACATTTTTCGGTCCAAAGAAACTTGTTTCTCTTACTTAACAAATTTGTCAGAGGTTCAGCAATATTAGAAAAATTGGAACAAAACTTGTGATAGTATCCGACCATACCCAAAAATCGCATCAATTGCCTTTTTATTGACAGGCACAGGAAAATCAGAGATGGCTTTAACCTTAGCGTCAATAGGTTTAACTTGACCATGTCCCACAATATGTCCTAGAACACACTTTTAGATAAATTGATCGTCAAATTAGCATCAGTGAGTCTTTCAAAGAATTTCCGAATCGTGGCTAAATGTTCTTTCCTGGTGTCATTGTAGATGATGACATCATCAATGTAAGCATCACAATTATCTAGACCAGAGGTAATCACATTCATCAAGCATTGAAACATACTTGGGGAACCCTTCATCCCAACAGCATTACTTTATATTGATAGAGTCCATCTGCAGTCATAAATGCCGAAATTTCTTTCGCTCTTTCCATAAGTGGAATTTGCCAAAATCCTTTCAGAAGGTCAAATTTGGTGACATACCTGGCATTTCCAATTTTATCAATACAATCAATGATTCTTGATAATGGAAATGAATCTGTTTTTGTCACACTGTTCACCTTCCTATAATCAGTGCACATAAGGAAAGTTTTATCCGGTTTTGTAACAAGTATACATGGTGAACTCCAATCACTTTTACTGGGCTCTATGAAATCGTTCTCCAGCAAATACTGAATTTCCTTTTTCAAGTACTCCTGCTTGAGAGGGTTCATCCTGTATGGGTGTTGTTTCACAGGTTTGGTATCTACAATTTCAATGTCATGAAAAATTTTGTTTGTCCTCGTAGGAATATCCAGAAACAAGTGCTCATATTCGAATAATAACTGTCTAAGTTCATTTCTTTCTTGTTGTTCCAATGCAAAAGTTTCTGGTCTAGATTTTTCATAATTTCCAAATTCTGAAGATTTGTTGCTCCAAAATCAACAGTGTCCAATTGAATTTCTTCACTTAAATCCTCAGTTGGTGGGACAGGTACAACTAAATTAATTGTATGATTTACTTGGCTATCTCTTTCAATATACTAGTACTCCATTAATTTATTTAGATCATAGTACTATAATTATAATTTAACTCATTCATTTTCTTCTTTACTTTGTAAGGGTCATAGAGTCTAATTTGAAGAAAATTTTGAAGAATAAGCAAGAGAGAATGAACTCTATTACAGGACTCAAAAATTCTCTCAAGTAAAGTTTTGTGAAACCATTGTTTCACTTTTGACTTGAATTGCTGAGTGCCAAATTCAAGTATAACAAGCTGGAAAATTCCAGACATGAAATTTGACCTTTGACCTAATTCAACAGATTTGGGAAGGCCAAACTGAATAAAAAACTTTATCAAAGCTTTTACTATAGTTTTGATTTTAATATTCCTCAAAGGAATTGCCTCTGGGAATCTTGTTGATGCACACATAATGGTCACCAAATACTGGTTGCCTGACTTGGTCTTAGGTAAGGGACCAACACAGTCTACCATAATTCTGCTAAATGGTTCATCAAATGCAGGAATTGGTTACAGATGAGCCTTTGGTATCTTCTGATTGGGTTTTCCTACCATTTGACAAGTATGACAAGATCTACAAAATTTACAAACATCACTTTTGATTTTTGACCAATAAAAGTGAGTCAAGATCTTGTTATAAGTTTTATTTATCCCTAGATGACCGGCCAGAGGAGTTTCATGGGCCAAACTAAGTATTTCCTGTCTGTAAGATTTTGGAACTACAATCTGATAGTTCAGTGACCATTCGTCATTAGCAGGTACCTCGGGAGGTCTCCATTTTCTCATAAGAATTCCATTTTTAATGAAATAACAGACAGGTACTTCAGTGGCTTCAGTTTCACTAATAGCCCTCTGAAACAAACCGGAGATCTCAGGATCTTTTTCCTGTTCGACGACAAGTGATTGTCGTTTATCACCCTGATTAAATAAAAGAGAATGAGTATTTAAAAGAGGATCACTGTGATCAATACCTATTGATTGACCCAAATTAGAAGTGAAAGTGACCTCATCAAAAGCCTGACCAATACATGTGTCAGCTAAAGGAATATTTTCCTTATCAAAATCATTCTCAAGAGCTTTCTTTGACATAGCTCTGGTAACTGCACAAACTGGGTATAAATCAGGGTATTCTTTTTCAATAGGATCAACTTTCTGATCCAAAGAAGGCTTGTCAGTTACAAGTGGATTAACCACAACCTTGTCTCCAGCTAGGTCGTTGCCTAGTAACAAATGAATGCCCTCAACGGGTAAAGTAGACACTATACTGACTGTCACAGGTCCTGAAACTAAGTCTGATGACAAATTTACAGAATGGAGAGGAACATTAACAAAGCCGCACTCTACTCCCTGAATGAGAACACTCTCATTAGAACAGGACTTCTCAGAAAAGGCAAAGTACCTGATAATAAAAGACTCTGAGAAGCTCCTGTATCCCTTAAATTTTAATAGGGATAGGATTGGCCAAATCACCCAAGAGTGATATAGAACCCTTCGACATGAATGGTTCACAATTCTCCATAATAAAATCAGACTGGGGTTTATTAGACCCAACAAATGTATTGCTTTCAATACATGACCGTGACCTTGACCTCTTAGAAATAAGAGTATTTGGGATAGGTCTATCTTGATTCTGATGCCTATATTTCAATTTAAAGCAATCAGAAATGACGTGTCCTTTTTTCTTGCAATAGCTACATGTAGGAATAAACAAGGATTTTGAATCAAGTTTATCAGAAGCTGGATTTTTTAAAAAATGCATTTTGTCACGTAGCAAGAACCCCTATCTACTTTCATTCTGAAATAAATTTAAAAATAAAACGTTGTTTATTCAGACTAGACAAAATGACCTTGGCAATAGCCAATCGTTTTTGCGTAGCGCTTACACTACCGCGGACCCAGGTGAACTAAAAATATTGCTCATGTAACACGTTTTATGTCTTAGATAAACAGAATTACCGAAAGGAAAATATAGAATTACTGAAAAAGAATTTCAAATCCTGTGAAAATAATCATTACAATAAAATGTAATGAAATAAAAATAAAATAAAAAAAGAATTTTAAAACTAACACACAAGCAATTTAATTACATATGCGTAACAATATATTATATATTTTAGGCAATATATCAAAGCAAATTTATGCAAAATCACTGAGTGATGCTTTTTGTGAATTAATATATTGTAAATATTGCCAACTGATAAAAAAATTCATTAACAATGTTTCCATTTTCAAATGAATTCTCAGTGGGAATATGGTTTTTGGCTCACATTTTACCATATTACATTTACCAGCTGCTGTCATAAAAACTTCAAAGAGACTGAAATAACATGATCATGTTGGTTCTTTGACTGAAAAGGTACAGGGACATTATTGGGACTTAAGTAGTTTCATTTAAGTGTCAAACTGATGTCTGCAAAGAGACTGAATGGTCTTAGAAACTTTCAAAGTAAAAGAGCTTTGTGTGTGTGAGTATGTGTGTGTCTGTCTGTGTGCATATTAGATGCAAAACACTGGTGTAAACCACATATCAATATATGACCTTCCATATAGGAGGAGTAACAAGATTTTTAAGATGGCTCCTATTAGGACCATATTGGACCTCAAACAATTTAGGTCCAACCAGACATCACAAAAACTCATGATGATAGGACCATCCATTAAAGAGAAGAAGCAATAAAAGATTTTCAAGCCTGTTGTGGTGGCCATAGAACAAGTCATTTATACCACAAGCAGCTCTGGCATCATTCTACCCATTTTCCATCTGCAACCACTGCTGACACTCGAGGGACAGGTATCATGGAAACAGAGCAATCCAGGTATTGTGGTTGTCTGGCTGGTCATCCACTTTATCTCACAGCAAACTCCAATGACACTTTGATTTTCTCTTAAACATGAGGTTTCAATTTTAAAGTAAGATTTAAAGGAATGAAAAAATTGTAAAACAATGCAATTTCCATGTAGTTGAGAGTATCTCTTCCTAAGACCTTCCAAAAAGCCTAAGTCAACATGGCCCAAAAAGTGTAAGTCAACATGGCCAAAAAGTCTAAGTCAACATGGCCCAAAAAGTGTAAGTCAACATGGCCAAAAAGTCTAAGTCAACATGGCCCAAAAAGTGCAAGTCAATATGGTCATGTAGGCATATTAACTCATCTTCAAGTAAATATTGTTTTGATAAATTTTAATAATAATATAGTTTAACCAAAGTCTGTTCAATCCTGATTGTTGAATACTCTGCAACATTTAATGTTATAGAAAAAATTTCCAGATGAAAATTATTTAATATTAGAGGTTTTTTATAATGATGGCCAGGAACTAAAATGGGTCAAGAACAGGACATCAGGTCTATCATATCAAATAACAGAGTAGTATGAATTATTTTTTCAACATGTGTAGCTCTCATTGCATCACATTTAATCTATTTTGTCCTGGATGACAACTTTGGGTTGAACTTGTCCAAAAATGTCCATGCAATTTAACACTGACTTTGCTGTATGTGCTTCTCAGGGTATGTATATAATGACCTTCCATGGAATATGGATTTATGAGAATCAAAATAAAGTGAATAACTGCCATTTAAAGGAATGTGTAAACAAATTCTACAAAATTACACCCATTACTAAAGTAGTGATATGGAACATGACCTGTAGTATGACTTATACTTTAATTGTTATGAGGCACACTTCTTTAATTTATTTTGTGTGCTAATGACTGAAGACAGAGTCTGGGTGTGTACCTGCTTTCTGTAATGTTTGTAAGTTATAAATAGGTTCTTTACTGATATTGGAGTTCAAGGTCTTTTTATTACAAACTTAGAGTGTTTTGGAGGCAAACTTTTGACCCTTCATACAGGTCATTTTATTGTGTCTTACATTTTTATATAAGGTTCTGATAAACAAAATTATTCATTTCTCCTTTACATTCAGTCTCAAAAATTATTTACTTTTGTGTTTGGATATAATTTGATAGGAATCATTTATTTATACATTATTAATTGGAGTTATGAAGAGCTCATTGACATTTTGGACAAAATCACTATTTTGGGATTATTGTGAATTCATTCAAAGACATTCTGGATTATATTGTTGTGATACATCAAAACTGTTATCACATCAGCTCATTCAAGGCTATTGGTACATTAGCACATTTAATACTGGAATTCATTTGGAACATTCTGTACTTTTGGGCTTCTGATAGAACTTTAAGGATTATTTGTGATTTAATTCACAATACTGTAGTTCCTTTTTAAATTTTCACTTTGCAACTTGGAGAAATAAATTTATTTGTTGATTTTAATGAACTTGTTGGTATCACTACTTTCTGGTCCTTAGTTTATGACCATAGAGTCATAACAGTATGTATTGGACTGAAATTCTAGTTTCTTGGATGTTTTTGCAAACATAAAATATGGAAAGTCTAAGTGTAGAAAATGGCTAACCACTGAAAAAAAAATTTACCATATACCAAGATTTGTCAAGGCAAGAACACTTGTGTCAGTATTAGTCCGGGGAGTATTCAGGCATGTGGAAAAAGTAGTACAGGTGAATACTGAATGATCCACTCAAACAGTAAGAGAGGAGTAAACATAATGTGTACTGGATGAGAAATGGAGTTAAAGCTGTTATGTATATTATTTGTTCACTTTTCTCCATGATTATGTATGTTTTGTATATCTATATTATGTGAGTGACCTTGGTCAGTAATCGATTTAAGGGACATCTTCACTAGTGGCATTTATTTTGTTAACAACATAATACATAGCTAATATTTCTCTATGATTATAGATTAAATATTCAGATAATCATAACTGCCAGCAAACATGTTTACTTGAGTCTCAATTTCAGTACATTGGTGTCCCCCTTCGGAATTCCTAATGTACCTGCTGTTCTACATGTTCTTCACTAAATGTTTAGTAAGAGACCTGACCTTGTTTACAACTTAGAATATTCTGGAAATGGATTTGATGGGAAATTACCTTCATCCTGGTTCTTATAAATTGTGTCTTAGGTTTGTAATGAATATTTAGTTTGCATTGTTTTTAGTTAGGTTTTTTATATATTTTTATTTCATTATATGTAACATTGTATGTTGGACTTGACCTTGTCTAAAATCAAGTTCATTTTCTACCTGACATGAACCATTGGTTCTAGTTTTGTAAAAAAATCATGTTTATCTCAATCTGAGTCTAGAACTTTGGAAATTCCCCATAAATTACCAGGTCTACCTGTTGTTTACTACATTTAATATTATAATTTTCTTAATAGACTTCTAATTAAAGTTTTATTTTGTAAACATTTTAAACCTTCCAGAAGAAAACTTTCCATTAGGTAATAGACTGTCTTTTTTGTTTAGAAAATGCTAAGTGAGACCTGAGGTCAGGTAGGGGAATATATATTCTTGATTTTCTAGAAATTAATTATTTGTGCTGTAAGATGTTAGCAGAATCAGTTGTATTACTGCTGTGTCCAGAAATTTATTTGGGCTGGAATTTTTTTATTCAAATTATTTAATTCAAGTGATTCTTCTCTGGAAATACAAAGTGCTCTTCAAAAATAACATTCTTGCAAATAGAGACTTGAATTTATACTGAAATTTCAAACAAGGATATATTGTTGGATTGTATTACTGTCATCCAACAAAAGCCTCTTGGCACATCACCACAATATGGGCCACAACAGGCACATCAAGACCCTCAGCACTGGATTTAATTTCAATTTCCACCAAAGTTTATGTAATTCTAGGATTACTTGGGATTTAATTTGCACTACTGTAAGTTACATTTTTTTACATTTTCACGTTGTATTCTAGGGAAACAAATTATTTGTTCAATTTTACAAAGGTTGTTGCTTCCCACTCTTTTTTATTACTTGTTTTAAGACCATAGAGACATAAAAGAAAATTGGAAATCCTTAGTGCAGCCAACGAGCTTCTACAATGTCATCTAAAGTGGAGAACTTTATTTCAAATCCTACCCTGGAATGGTTAGACTCCTTGAAAAAGGATGACTTGCACCATCTTTGCAGAAAATATTATCATTCTGAGGCAAAGGTTTCTTTAGCGAAGCAAGAAATAAAAAATAATTTCATCCGATATTTGGTGGAGAAGAATGCATTGGATAAAAGTGCTTTGGGTTTGATTAGTAAGTCTCTGTCCAGCTTTGAAATGAAAGTAACAGAATTCAAATTAAAATATGAGATGAAAACAGAGGACATCAGGAAATACAGATACAGAGAGTAAGAGAAAAAGATATTGAAAGAGAAATTCAAATGTAAAAAGAAAAAAATAATGCAAATACAACTCATATTGATAGAATAGTTCAGTCATTACATCCATAGTGATG